>VMOF01000369.1:43059755-43274755 GCA_011764245.1 Trialeurodes vaporariorum | reverse complement strand
GTCGCGGGAAACTGTCGATGTTATGTAAGGAAGGAGGGTGGAAGCGAAGGGAAGAGAAGTTGAGCCTGGATTTATAAAAAAAAAGGAAGACGGATAAGAAAAGGCTCACTCCTCTAAACTCACGAAAGAGATGACCTATCTTAGCGTTTTTACGACCTCTTTGTTTCTTCAGCTTTTCTTCACATGAGTCCTACCCTACCCATTTCCTTCGGAATCACTAAATACGTCCGGAAGGTCAAATCTTCTTCCCGGGTCCAATCTTCTTCTTTGTTACTCAGATAAAACAAAGCATCGCTTTCGCCGTTGAACACTGTTGCCAGTTTTTAAGTCGTACAGAAAAAAATGAGCAATGGAGCTGTTGCAAACTTTGGCCTCAGGCTTATTCATAGTTAGTTGATTAAGGGATAAAACCCTATAAAAATGATGCTGGGCGCTCTAAATAATCATGAAATCCACTCCTAAACTCATTAAATGCTTTTAAACGCGAGACTGTATAAAGGGCTGTGATTACCGCCTTTTACAATGTGCTTCCCTATCTCAATAAGCCCCATCCTCTCAAGGTGTTCTCGCGACACCGCACAGGAAGAAAAAGAAGCAGCATACAATTACCGTAAGACAGTAGCTTGTGCGATGTGACAACAAGAGATTCTCCTCATTTAAATGCATGTAAAACTATCGATCTTCAGGAGGTGCAATTGCACTCCCAAGATATCGATACTTTGGCATAAGTTTGAATGACAAATAAGCATGATTGCCACATTCCACGAGCCACCAGTGCCATGAGATTTAGGCGGTACTCACCGTCCTTTACGGTTTCGCGTTTGAAAGCATATTTTATGAGGTTGGGAGTGGATTTCATGATTTTTTAGTGCGATGCTTATCGTCATTTTTTTAGGGTTTTACCCCATAATCCACAATGAATAAGCCTGTAGTAACAGTTTTCAACAACTCCATTGCGTCATTTTATGAAGGATAGTCTGAATAGATTAATATATATATAAATTTGAGAGAAACTTTGTCAAAATTACATTGATTCTCGATGGCTGACTCACAGTCAGTCGAAAAACACGAGTCCTCATTTCCAATACCCAATAAATAATAGATCTGCTCTTTAAGTGTTGGTTAGCAATATTGAGTACTGGGACCCAAACATTTCTGGCAAGGACGGTCTTTGTTCTTTAACTTTGCAGGTTTTAAGTCTCAACCAATCAGGAGTGAGGATTCGCTACTCTGGGTCGACGTGAACAATGGACCATCCATTCCAAACATTTCAATGAGCTCTTTTTAATGAAATTCAGCTTTCGGTATTTTGGAAACATTTTGTTGAAATAACGAGACAAAAATATAACGAACGCACGCTGACGATTTTGATCTGTACCATGACTTTGAAAAGAAAGTACCTACCTAAGTCGAAATTTTTAAACCTTTAAATCTTGGCAATCTTTAAACAAGTTTGCGGCTTACAAGTATTCAAGGACTAATTAGAATGCCTCTTTTAAAGTACGTCATGAAAAATCAAAACTTTTATTGAAAATAACAAAAAAAAAAAAAAAAAAAAAAAAAAAAAAAAAAAAAAAATAACAGTAAGAATTTCGACAGGGTTGCATTCTTTTGAAAGTCAAAGTATTATGACTTTCAACTGGCTGACTTTCGACTTTCCCTGGTTGAAATCAATACTCCTTTAAATCTCAGCGCGACCTTTAAACAATTTCGCGGCTTTCAAGCGTTCAAAGACTAATCAGGTAATGCCCCTTTCGGAGTACGTCATGAAAAAAAAACCGAACCTTCGCCAATGGAAAAAAACGGGGAAATTCAACAATAAGAATTTTGATCAGGGTACTTTCTTTTGAAAGTCATAGTACATTACTATTTTCCACTTTTATTGATTTATTTCGGAGGAAAGTACTATCGACGAAGTGAAGACACGTTTACAAAATTGAAACGCCTTGGGTTAGACTCGAGAGAGCGCGCTGTGCAACACGTATCCCTTCAAGCAGAGCTGCCGATTTGCGTAGATTTAATGACATTTTTAAATCCACCGATGATTCCACTGATTGAGAAAAGATTACAGAGTTAAGCTCAGTGTATGACTGTAATGCAGAAAAATACTCTGATCTGTAATCTTTTCTCAATAGGAGGAAACGCCGTTAATTAAGTAAAATATACCTGTTGAGAAAAGATAAAATATACGCTAGTATTTTCGTGCATTACAGTCACACACTGAGCTAAACTCTGTAATCTTTTCTCCACCGGTGGAATCTTCGTTGAATTTCAAAATGACATTAAATCTACGCAAATCGGTAGCTCTTCCTTCAAGACTGGGCCTGTACGGCTAGTGCCGCTTATGATTATTGTATAGGTTGTTTTGTAATGACTTAACTTCCTAATTACCTATTATGGCTATGGTTCGGGAGGCTGAAACTGAAACTTTGTAATAAAGCCCCAAGCCCTGGGGATCAAAATACGAATATGAAATGAGGAAGACTGGCGTAGTCAGCATTTCTGGAACCTAATTCAAGTCTCCTAAGGGAAGCCTTTGGGCAGATAAAACTTTTCCCTTTGGAGGAGAAAAGGATGAGAATGGATCGTTTTAAAGTCTGACGAACCGAAGATATCTTTTAAAAGTTGGTTATACAAAATACCTTTTGGAATGAATATCAATGATATGATCGGTAACTATAGGATTTTCATTGTCACCGACAGATTTAATGTCATATGAAATTGCATTATGATCAACTTTAAAGTTAACGAACAAATTTATATTTCTGTTCAAAGTGTTTGTTTTGGCAATTTCGATAATAAAACACCGTAAGTTTCACAGATCGTTAAAATTATATAGCATTTAAGAAGTAAAGCAGACGAAATGACCTGGCGTCAAAGCAGAATGACCTGTTGATTCCTCAAAAGCTGTTCCAACGTATAATGAAATTAATAATGGCCGGTTAAAGTTGAATTTGCTAAAAGTAACACTTTTGATAGAAATATGTATTAGTTTGGTAGTTTTAGTAGTTTTAAAGATGAAAAATTTCAACATCCACTCGCTAACTCAGACGCTAACTTTGAAGAATCGTTGGTTTTAAATAACTAGCTCTAAACTGTATACCTATATATACTACGTTTAACTACTATACAGCAACTGCATAGACCGGACCACGTACCTGCACGTTCGTGAAACATTTCAATTCATGAAAAATTGGTAACAGTTACTTTCCGAGTTTTCTGGTGTACAGAAGATTATATAATAATGCAAAAACTGCAGCATGTATGTACCTTTCTACACGTAAACGTCATAAAACATTTCGGAAATCTACGTTTATTATGTTCACAAACGCGCGATACATACGTTCTAAATGGATGATTTTTTAAAGTGATTCGTTCCTGAAAATAATGACGAATGGTTTTTGAAAGTTTTAGTGTGCGCATACCTACTTCCGCAGGAGTTCAAGTTGAAATCAATGTGCCATATTGCTGTGGCAAAAGTAAGCAACAGAACCCAGTGGTGGTGCGTGCAACCTGGGAACGTCACATCTAGTCCATTTAAAGAACTGAAAAAGGTCGAAATATTGGAGCTGTACAACCTCGAAACGATATTTTAGGAGGATTTAAATGGAAGATGATTGCACGCGCCAAAACTGACCCACTAGGAGCTAAATAATAGCGAGTGAAATAAAAATGATGATTACTTACGGTATCTAATTGTTTCAAATATTGCGAGTTGCTATGGTTGGCTTGGATCAGCGATCGACCGTAGTTAAAAACAGTAAATATGACTAGGCCTAGCGAAAATATATCGCTTTGGATATTACAAGTTGAGCTACTTTGAATTTCTGGCGCTGAAACACGGAAAGAACAAAACAAACGACTTCAAAATCAAATCTTCATCGCTCTTTAAACTTTAGAGATACTAAAAAGGAAACATTGCTATTCAAAAGCGGCCAAGGTAAAATTGTCAAAACATTCAATTTAGAAAACGAAGATAGATTAAAAAATATGAGACCATATAGTGAGTTATGATTATCGGAAGTGAGTCAAAACCATTGGTTGAAGCGGTTCAGTGGCGTAACTAGAAATTACCTTTCTCTCACTTTGTCCATTAAAATGTGTAAGTTAGAAAAGGATAGGAAAGGGGGATCAATCCCCTCTTCCTATCCTTTTTCTACCTGTACATTTGGATGAGTAAAAAGAGAGATAGAATGATTTCTAGTTACGCTACTGAAGCGGTTCTATACTGTATTATACAGTGTGTTATAGTTTGATCTCAAAATGTGAGTAATGCCAAGTTTTTTCTATAGATAACAGTACAAAGCGAGAATAATGCATTGAGCTACATGCATATGTAGTAATTTTATGCTCGATATTCACATAATTCTTTTTTAAGTTCACAATCGATCGTCCACTGCGGACAACTGTGGACGGGCGAATGAAAATAGTTCCGCGGTCCACAAGCGTGCGTTCACATGTTTTTGAGCTTGTGGACGTTCGTGGACAGCAAAGGAAATGATGCGGGAAGGTTTCAAGATTCAAATTAGACTAGATGCAATCAGATTCTTTCATAAGAACAGATAATTTCATGACCGCGTTTTGTGAACCGCGAACGACTGTGAGCATAAAAAAAGACGGCTATTCATAATCATCACATCAAGAAGATTATAGTTTCAGCTTCGTAATCCACTAGTATGAGCGTTGTCAGGTGTCAACACGGGTGTTTCCCTCCTATAATGTCACATGTTGAAAAGTGAGAAAAAAGGAGTTAGAACCTTTCAGTACGTTCTTGTTAGATCCTCTGAAAGTGTCTCTCTTCAGTTTTGACTCCTAAAAGAGCATTTTCGGCCCCGTTTTAACAGCTTAGAATTCGATTGTTGACACCTGTCAACAGGTGACATTTCCGTGTAACGAAATCAAATGAGGATTGCCACAATAAAACCGGTTTTTGGCCCCACTCTTTGTCACTTGTTCACATATAGTGTAGTAACGCGTTTTAGAGGTCAAAAAAAGACTAAAACCTCGTCATATATACTTCTTTCCAAAAACGCATTCTTAAAGAGCTAAAGCTGACCAAAGTTTTCATAGTAAACTTATTTTTTTCAAAAATAGTTGAAACTTTTTCGGCTACATTTTGTAAACGCAGTTCAGAAAAACTTCAAAACCTTAAAAAAAAAAGCTCCTGGCCTTTCAAATAAGTGGTAATAGATGGTGATAATGCTAACAAATGTAAATGTTTGAACTGCATACCCCTAAGAAAGTTGCAAAATTAGATTTGCGTGTGTGAAGGGGGCTCTTTGAAAGAGTTGTCATACACTCCGAAACATGAATTCTGAGTATTGAAGGATATATTTACATGAAAAAGGCAAAAGTCACATCAACTCAAGTCGCACGCGGGTGAGTTTAACGAGGCGCAAAACTCGATCCTCAAAAAAGCTGAAAAAAAGCTCTCGCCGCCGCACAGTGGAGCATATCAATGAGAGAGGCCGGAAGCGGTATTTAAACTTTAGATGCTTGAAAGTACAACGTACATTCCTTAACAAGCAACGAGAAAGTTTGAATGTGATGTCATTGGCTAACTTGTGAAATTTTATGTTTATTTACATTATGATGGGGTATTGAAAATTTCTCTCGTTTTTCCACAAAAAGTCTCGTTTTTCCCGCTTGTTTTATTGTTTTTGTTTTGTTGTTGTTGTTGTTGTTGTTGTTTTTCTTCTTTTTTTTCTTCTTCTTCTTCTTCTTCTTCTTCTTCTTCTTCTTCTTCTTCTTCTTCTTCTTCTTCTTCTTTGTTTTTTAGGCTATAATATCACAGTTCAGCTTTTAGTTAATTCCAATGTATAATGAATTGAAACTGCGTTTGACAGGATACATAGAAACCGAATATATACGGGCGTAGTACCTAAAAGGTTAGACGTTTTTGAGATGAAATACCTTTGCCATGTTTCGCTATTACCGAGAGATCTCCAAACCGTGATCTGAGACCGAACAAAAAGTGGCAAAAAATCAGTGGAAAAAAGTCATTAAAAATCATCCTTTTTGACCTTTCAGCTTAAATTTGAAACTTTCTATTGACATTCGTAGATTTAAATTATACTCGATACAAGTGTTCTCTGTGATTTAAAAAAAAATGTTTTGAAAGTTTATAAATGATAAATTGATGAGCCATTTACTTTCTCTGATTTTTCGCTACTTTTTGACGATATCAGACCACAGTGCGACGGAGTAAGAAATCTGGCCCGATTTTTATACTATATATACGTATATATACATACACCTGGCACCGCTGAGTGCGAACAGCATCAAACATCAAGGAAAACCTCTTTTAGTCATCACTGTCACACAAGTTCCAAAGCTCGCCGCTTTGAGATCCGGCTCCCTCAACTCCCCCTCTCTCGCTCTCTCTCTCATCTCTCTCTCTCCCTCTCTCTCTCTCTATCTCTCTCTCTCTCTCTCTCCCTCTCTCTCTCTCTCTCTCTCTCTCTCTCTCTCTCTCTCGCTCTTTCTCTTCCTGCAACAACCGTACTTCGCCGCTCGCAGTCAACATCTTTTTGGTGACGGACGAGGTGGTTTGATGAAGGGGTGCAAAAGCAACAGACGGGGGAAATTATCCTTGAAACAGCACGTCAGGCGCCTCTTCCTCCCCTCCTTCTACCTTCACACTCCCCTAACCCCCTCTCCTAGAAAGCTGTACACCCTGATTTGGGGTTTTCACAGTTGACGCGAGCAACAGGTCGCGGGCGAAGTAGCTCCGCGACCTGACCTCGTTCACGTTCGAGAACAATTGTTGCGCCTACAGAGTATTCTATATGCAATATGCATGCCACATGACGAACAAACTTGTAACTTTGACTATCAGCATTCAACATTTGAGCGGCGCGGCGCTACCTTCCCAAACGAAAAAATCGCACAGGTTGTATTCACCTTCCGAGTGTACATGTGATATGAGCCACCCAGTAAATTTAGTTCAACGGCTTCCTTTCAAACTATTTACTCAAATAAAGCATACATTTAAAATAGACACATTTAGCGTAACGTCACAGGTCGATCTATCGTTTTCATGTCTCAATTATGACCCGACGATTCAACATAACCTGTCAATTGACGTACCTCACGTATACCGAATGAAAACCGATGATAGGTATATTTTTACCTCCTAACAGGAAACTCTTTTAACGCGAAAGCAAAGATGTTTGAAAAATAACGCCTGGTTGATGCTTTATGGGCTCCCTGGTAAAAATGTTCCGTGAATTTCCGTGGGCAATTATTATTTTTCATGAAGTTACAACGAAAATTTCATGGAATCCCATGAGCGGTCCACGGAATTCCATGAAATGTTATGTAAAAATAATATTTTTCCCCACGGAATTCTATGAAATTGTATGGAAAAAAAAATAATTACCCACAGAATTTTGGTGATGGTTTACACGGAACACTGTTACCAGGGCTATTTTGCGGTTTTTTTCTTTCCGCTACCCGCTACGTCATTTTAGAGATTATGTTCTCATGGTGAGTCACACTTTAGTTGTTGAGATGATAAATCCACCCTGTGTTGTCACATCACTGTATTGGTCTCTTATGCTTCTGCGTGAAACCCATGTTCAAAAGACTCCAATATAACCTCTACCACTGTAAAAAAAGGAAGGTATTAAAGTCTTCAAAAGCCTTGTTCTCGAAGGCACCTGCACAGTTGAACCAACGAGCTAAAATTTTTATCTAGAATGGCAGTTCAATTACTAATAGTTAACCTTTGTAGTTTTTAACCGACGTAGAGGATTTTTAGGTTAGGGTTAAGAATGCTTTGTTTCCAATGTATTTCCACGTACTTTCTGAAATCTTTGCGCAACGAAACTAGGCGGGCCATTTCCCTACATCCCCGCCCATTCCAGCAGCTTCACCTTCCAAAAACCTTACGTCCTCCCCCTCCAACTACCTCCCGTCTTTTCCCGCACATCAACCTGCCGCACCTCCACTTATTGTTCCATTTTTCCCGCCCCGCCCCTTACCTTCCCTCTCCCCCTCTTTCTTATCTTGAGTAGACAATTTACGTTAAAACGATTTACGTGTTTTCAAAGGTGGAAACACCGATGAGATTCAACTTGTCTTCGGGGGAAAAAAAATAAAATAAAAAAGTAAAAAATAAATCCTTCTTCAAACTCAATATTTCAATCTTTTTGGTTTCCGGTCCTCTGTCGGATATTTTCTTTCTTCCAACAAACATGAGACGAAGGAGAATATATTGAGCTGCTCTCTTGAAATAGGCTGTCAGAGGTCGGATTTTGAGCACGCTCGTTGCGTTTTCTCTTGAAATGGACCGAATGGAAAGATTAACTTTATGCGCATAAAATCGCATCGTAGTAGCTTTTCTCAGGCTCAGTACGCTCTCACGTTGTTAATAAGGCTTTGAGAAGTAACGCAGAGTTCAAATAGAACGGAGAGAATGACTTTACAGGGATCAACCTTGTTGCCGGCGGTACAAATCGTCTTTACTACGTACAACGTCAATCGCAATTCTCTCTCCCCCTGCCGCTCCCTCTCCCTCTCCCTCTCCCCCTGCCGCTCCCTCTCCCTCTCCCTCTTCCTCTCCCTCTCCCTCTCCCCTCCTTCTCCCCTCCCTCGCCCTCTCCCTCTCATAGATATCCTTCTGATTGTTTGCTAAAAAAAAAAAAAAAAAAAAAAAAAAAAAAATAAAAAAAAACCTTATTTGTTGAGGCACAGACAATGGTACACTTTTTTTTTTTTTTTTTTTTTTTTTTTTTTTTTTTTTTTTTAAAAAAACAAAAGACTATGGAACTTTTTTTGCAATTGGCACTGAGCTACTGAGCTGATTCTTTCATGTTTATCGGAGAAAGTTTGTGTATTCAAGGAAAGAAGATTTACAAGAATTTACGATATCGATAAATCATCCGACTCATTTCCTTGTCGACAACGTTGGGAAATATATACTTTTTTTTTTTTTTTTTTTGAACTGGGTTACCCACTTAAGTAATTTAAGTCCTGACCTAAATAAACGTGAGAAACGACTGCAGGAGGGCGTAAATGAAAGGACGGGAACACTCACACTCATACTCCTGTTAGTTTTCTCTCATTTTCGTTGATAAAAAAGAACAACTTTTTCTTCTTTTTTTTTCACCCCTCTTAAATTGGATGAAGGGTCACCGCAGAGCCCCGTACCCGATAATCTTGCCATCTGCTTTACGTTAAAGCTTTTTGCTCGCTTTTGTCACCCTTCCCTCCCTCCCTCTCCATCCGTTTATTTTCTTAGTGTATAGCGCACAGTCGGTTAAATTAAATAATTATCATGGAATGCGAACCCTCTTTGTCCTTAAAACAGTTTCATGGAACCTGTTTCCAAGGCTCATTCCTTCTGGAGAGACTGGCAATATCCTTGATCCGCCTTTGTTTCTTGGACGCGCGGTTCATAGATTTACGGTAGAGTCCCTATCTAACTATGAGAGTTGCGCCATGTTGGAATCCATTTCTGATTGGCTCTCTAATTACGCGGCTGTCACGCGGAGGCCCCAATAGGTAAATGCAAACGGCGGAGGGTTTGTTTACCTTTCGCGCACTCACTTCTATTTCACATTTACAGTACCAATGACCGCGGTAATTATTGTTGGTTTTTCCTCTGATGAATTTTTCTTATGGAGAACATTATCTCTTTCAATAACGACCGACTGTTATTGCCAAGAATCGGAACCTTACCTATTAGAAGTAGCGAAATAGCGGCAACAGCGCAGAGGCAAACGGCCTTCCACAATTTGCATTTTGCCCCTTGGAGGCTCTATTGATCTTCTTTTTCATTTTGAAGAAAAAGAAGATGACATGGCGAAACTCTCAAAGTATATAGAGTTAAAATTCCGTAATATAAACGACGCGTATTCACACCAAAAACTTTAAAATCCACTCACTCCCTTCGGATATTATTTTCCGTTATTAACAACTCGCGTTATACCGTAAACTATTAGCACCGACTCACTGGTTTACATAGACCGAAGCGCCGCGTTTATGTTGATTGTTGACATTCTCGTAACTTCAAAATGTTGATTTTTCTAATTGAGTGCATGAAATATTACCTTTAAATTTACTCCTTGGTGTTTTCTGAAGTTCAGGAGGTTATAGAGAATAACAAAAAACTTGTCTGTATCCACTGTTACTAGTTATAACTCTTTTTGACCAAAAAATATGCGAATAGCCGTATATTTCAGCAGCTCTTTTTTAAATATCAAAAAGACTAGCAGGAAAATACTGTTGAGTTCGGCTTTTTGAAAAAGTTCGTACGGCCTCTGGCCATTTTCATCGATGGTAACATTGTCTGTATCAAACTGCAGCGTGCAACTTCACTAAGCCACACGGAAAAAAAGGATTTGTAAAATCAGTCAAATGAAGCAATGTCAATTTTACCGGCAATTTTCGGTAAAATTCACTACTCATATCGCTAAGTTTACGTACTGGGTTGACGGTAAGTTGCGCCGAAGACGGAAGCGCACCCCTCCACGCAGCTGGTGAGTACTGAGTGGTGCATAAAAAGCAGTGAACGACAAAATCCTTCAAAAATACCTCTAGTTAACTATTCCTGCTTCTCGGTAACGTTTTTGCATACGTTACAAATTGAAGGCGCTCTACTGTGAATTGCCGTTCACACGAACAAAGATTAATATATACGACATGAATATTATACAGATCAGTGGTGGAGCGTGCAATTTGCCAGTGTTATGTTCTGTCCATTTAAATCTAGTAAAAGTCAGAGACGAACACCCGATACTTTGATCTTTTTCATGGGTTTAAATGGACGAACTGCAACGCAGTGGCGGCTCGTGCAATCTGGCAACCGTGCACTTTTGCCATTTAAACGTACGCAAAAAGATCGATACTAGGTGAGGCGCTGCGCCTCACCAAGTAATCGATTATATTACACAGTTTTAAATGGAGGAAATCCATTGTTGCCACATTGCACGAGCCGCCGCCGCTGCAACGTTGCCAGAGTACTTTATGGGGTAGATACTTAGATTTTGAACGGCTTTTACTTCATATTCGGCAAGATGTAAAACAAGCCTTCTTATCTTCTACTGTTAATTGTCATCCTTAAAAATAAAACAATTAGTAGTATACCATATGGATATTAGAAGGATGTCTGGATTTTGAAAAGGTTTGCCTTAATATTCTGCAAGATATGTAGGTATCGCAAGCAACACATCTAATCTAGTCGATAACGGTATCGTTAAGGATTTTCATAAGTTTCAAATTACTTTCGTGGTTTTTCAAACGAAACTCCAGTCGAAGCCGTATACTCATAATTAGAGGTCGCCATTTAAAACGAGCAATGGTTGCGGTGGATTCAGTGGAGCAGTCATTTGGAGGCAAAATATAGTGATGACCCGAGTAAGTTAGTAAGATTTGTCAATCTTTGAATTTATTTCTATATAGGTCTTTCTTTGATGTTAAAAAGACGTGCAGCTATCTGTTTTGAAAACATTAATGAACTCGCACTCTCCCTCCTTTGCAACATTTTGTCAGAAATATAAGTTCAGTCCAATGTAGCGCAGCAAAAGATGAAACCCGATTTTTTTAAGGATTCAGATATTCTCATGATTGTTTAAAATATACCAAACTGTTGAGCAATTAAATCCAATTTTAATAATCGAATTTTTAATTGACAAACGTACCCCCTTGTAAAAGTTAGTCGATTACACGTATGTACTTAGTTTTAGCAAACTTTTGTTCGGAAGAGTCCTAAAATTTATTTTCTTTGATATCCCGTTCACTCAAAAACCATAGGTTTGCTACAAATTTTTAATGAAATAGCCCTTGACTTTGCAAGTTTTATGAGACATTTTCCACCACAACTTCCTGACTTTTGAACCCCAAAAACGAAAATTGTTGAACGATGACGAAAGAAATGCACCCGAAAAGGAGGGAAACGCCGAGACGGTGAAAGAAACGCCATGTGAATTTGAATCACGCAATATACAGATATTTGGCTTTCCCAGAAACAAGAGTTTTCCCTGCTTATTTTAGGTGGTCTAGCTTTCCCAGAGTTTTAATCGCCCTTGACATATAATCACTCTGAACAGACTTACAATAAAATACTAATAAAAATATAATCTTGCCGTCATAGGAAAGATTTTTTTTTTTTGCATGATTGTATTCAACAGGCACGGACCAATAGCTTCTGAAACTATCGGTCAAAGCAGCCGTTTTGCGGATCTTTAGCAGCAATCTTCAATCCATCAGAGAATCAACCGGTTGAAGCAAAGATTATTGCGTTGAGAATTTTTACAAGCAATTGAATACTTCTCAATTGATAATGGAGCTCTTGCGAACTTTTGCTACAAGGGATTGAAGATTTGATTCTTGACACCAAAAAAATCACGAAATTCACTCTCAGAATCGAGCTTAATGGCGGAGAGACGCAGGTATCATGGGAGATTCCCATCTAAATTGAGACATATCTCTGTGTTTCCGTCGAGAAAGTGATATAATAGACAGGAATCTCCCATGATACCTGCGTCGAACCGTCATTACGATCTTGCCATCAAAGTAGTTATGTAGGTTTATTACTGAATTTTAGACTTTCTCAGTGTGATTTTCGTGATTTTCGCTGGTTTTTACATCAGAATAATGGCCTATTCATTTGTTCACAGCAAAAGTTTGCAAGAGCCCCATTAATGTTAAAGTGTTATGTCTTAATCTTAGTTGATTGTTATGGTTTCTTCAAACGCTTAAATCACCGATGGGAGTAGTTCTTTAAGCCATTGTTAAACATCTCAACTTATACACGTAATATTTGCTTCAATCGGCTGAATAACCGATGGACTTTAGAATGCCATTGAAGATCCTCAAAACGGCAGTACTGAATTCGGTTTATTACTATTTTGATTGTATTCCGATGTTCCGAACCAGACATGGTCCCTCTCCCACCGAGCCACGGCGGAAAAGAGCTGATCCTACGTTAGGATCGGATCCGTGAATCAACCTCCTCTCCCCCCTCTAAATCAACCCCCTCTCCCTCTCCTCCCCACCCTCTCCCCCTCTCCCCCTCCCTTCATCCCCACCACTCCCCCTCTCCCCCTCCCCAATTCTCCTACCTCCTTCCCTTGAATAGAACAAACAGAGACTCGAGTGGTTTTTGTGGGCACAAATTGAATTTCCGCAACTCCCTTGCGCTACCGACTACCGCGCCGCCCGCGCCGGTTCGAATGTTGCAGAACTTACGTTTCTCTCACCACCTTCCACCTTCCCCCTCCCCTCCCCTCCCCCACCCACCCACCCCTCCCCCACCCACCCCTCCCCTCGCACCTATCCTTTCCCCTCGCGTTTCTGTTTCCGCGTTCTTCTTCCTTGTGTGTGGCTACAGCAACGAAATAATCGAGGGATAACACGCGCTTCGCGTCAGTACGAAAACCCATGACGCGGATCTCGGTGGTTAAATTTATTTTATTTTTTATCTGCGCACACCCCCCCCCCCCGCACTACTCCTCGTGATGTTCAGATAAAGATTTGAGTTCGAACGAAAATACCATTTCGCCCGAGGGCATTGTTTGTACACGCTCCGAGCGTTATTTCAAGAAAATTTGTCATGTATTCAGTGAATGTTGGGTGCAGAAGGAACATCCTCGAATTCAATATTTCTGCACCCCTCTCCCACTCACCCCCTCTCCTTTCTTTTTCCCTCTGCCTTTCTTTCTCTTTTCCCTTTCCATCTCCCTCGCTTCCCCTCTTCTCACCACTCTACTCTCCCTCCTCTATTTTTTTACTTTCATCTCATTTTCCATTTCATATTTTCTTTTCCATTCTCTCTCCTCATAAAAACGGTGCACGAAGAATTTATAAAAAATTGGTTTTTGAGTTCTAGGTCTTAGAAAAGTATCAAATCATTTAGCGATCATAGGCATACCGCAAAATTGCTAAACTAACAAATCGTCATTGAAAAATTTTAGGTGACAGCAATGATAATATGGGTCTCAACTAACCTCTTTTCCATTTTTAAAAATTCTTATTAAGTTAAGTAAAAAGAAAAGGAGAAGAATAAAACACCACCTCTGGCCCTTCTTTATTCATAATAAGCCTGCAGACCGATTATGAACGATATCGTAATGCACTGGCGCAACCAGGATCTCTTCCATCTCTCTCATTTCCCATTTGAATGTATAAGTAGGAAAAGGACAGAAAGAGGGAGTTTTATCCTTCTAACATACGTTGTTTAATGGAGAAAAGAGAGAGACGAAGAAACTATCGGTGCGCTACTGTCGTAATGCCATTTCGTCAATGATCGTCAGTGACGTGTTATGATTATGGGTGTCGAAATTCCGATAGAAACTTTTCCATCTCTGCAAAAACTTTCCAATAGATTAGGATTCATCGGTGAATTTTTGCATAGCTGGGATCAAATTATGTTAGGTCCCGAGCGTAACTTACGCAAATTCACATGGTCGTGCGTGTGCGTAAGCTCTTTGATTGGTCGAAACCGCACGCAAGATGCACGCAATTCAATGCTTGAGACCTAACATTATTTCGTCCCAGACAGGGCTTCTATCGGAAGCAGGGCTGCCGTTTTGCGTATAATCAATGCTATTTTTCTATTCACCGATGATTCCACCGGTTGAGAAAAGATTGCACAGTTCATTTCAGTGTATGCCTGTAATGCACGAAAATACTCTGATCTGTAATCTTTCCTTAATCGGGGGAAACTCCGTTGATTAATTAAAATATCCGCAAGTTTTTTAAAGTCATCGACGACTCCACCGGTTGAGAAAAGATTACAGATGCAAGTATTTTAGTTTATTATTACAATCATGCACTGAACTGAACTGTGTAATCTTTTCTAAACCGGTGGAATCATCGGTGAATTGAAAAATAGCATTGATTATACGCAAAACGGCAGCCCTGATCGGAAGGGAACATATCAGAATGACACCAGCCATAAGAATAACACTTAATCGATTATTGACTTGGTGGTATGACGCTACGATTGTGATGAATAATTAGCCTGCTGGCTGCTGCTGCTGTTGAAAAAACGTCATGCTATATTTTTAGCGTGGGAGGTCCTTGGGCTCAAAAACGGGGGGACGGGGGCTTTAAAAATAAATGGGTGCCTTTGGTTTTGTTTTCTTATACGCGTGCCGTGTCAACTATGCGTTTCTTGAAATCGTTTTTCTCCTGTGAGTGATAAGAAGCCATCTATAAATAGCATTTTAAGAGGCAAAGCGGGACCAGAATGGAAAAACGTATAATTCTCTCGGAAACATAGAGCCGAGACCGACTGATCAATGCAGCGGTTTCCAGGAATTTCCAAACGTCTTGGCAACTGAGGAGCTCTTTGGAAAAGCCGTGTGAAAGCGTGCTTTTTTATTTGAAAATTGGAGCTTACATTAGTTCATTTTTCAGTTAAAAAGATCAACCTTTTTAACTAATCAGAACACACACAATACGTCAATAACGCTTTGAAATATAAATTATTGAGGACGAGCAGACCCTTTGTTTTATATGTGGTTTTTCCAAACAAAAAAAAAACAAAAAACAAACAAAAAACTCCTCAATTATAATACACCTGTCTTCTTCTGGTGAACACATTTTAACGGACATCAAAGAAAGATGAATTGGATCTCTAAGTACGCCTCAAACTCTTTTGAAGCACGAAGTGTGGTATTTGCAGGCATTTTAATTTGACTTAATGCTAAACAACATGGACGAGCATATTTCATGTTTCAAGAGAACTTTTTCGGGTGTGCCACCAATTTATTCGTCAATAGAAACTCAAAGAATTCTTACCCATATAATCCAAGTCTGGCTGGGCCATTTTTGGAAGGCGAGATGTGTATGGCGTGCAAGAGATGGCTTCTAAAGGGTCCATATCACTTAACATTTCTGAGAACAGAGACAAATAAAAATCGGCATTAGGAACCATACCTACGATACATTTTCAAAAATAATAAGAAAAAAATACATTCAATGCAAATATAAATTTAAAGCCAATTTTATTATGACAATATTCATAACACTGTCAAATATATCACGGAAAAAATACACATAGTAAGTGGATGAAACACTTAGCTTAGAATATGTCATTCGCAGATGCTGAGGTGAGTATGAGTTCAAACTCTCCGGAACTCATACTCACCCCAGCTATTGCAAATTCGATATACTCTAATACTGTGCTTCATTGACATACATTTTTCTCCACGATAAGCTTTTAATCGAACGATAATCGAATCAAAATCGCTGAGCCCCTGAAATCACCTTATATTTATTCTTACCAGGCGTTTTTCAAATCGGTTACGCAGCGCAGCTTGACTGTCACGTTAGATAAATATGGAGCTCTTTAAGACTGGTCCAATGCTGGAGGAAGGACGGTACCGGAGGCCAAAAGACTTCCACACTTTCCGTGTTCAGAGATGAAGAGGAAGTGGATTATTATTTTGAGGGTTTGGTGTGATTGAGGGGAGAGAGAGAGGTTAGAAAAACCATCCAGGAAATCCGACTCACAGTGATAAAATGATGGGAGGAGTTATTTTGTGTGAATAAGAAACGAATTAGCGCTTCCGTCCGCTTCGAGCGAGTGTATTTAAAAGCATTTTTCAATATACCAATAATTTCACTGGTTGACCAAAATATGACAAATTTCAGTTCAAAAAGCAGAATCAAAAGAACTAAAGGAAACCCAGCACATTCTATGCTTCTCATTTTATGAAAAAGAACTAAGCAAGTCGAACCCTGGCCAAAATGGTCCATATAGGTCCATAAGGTCCATAAGGTCCATAATCAATTCACTATACAGAGTATGGATATGTATGGATCATCCATAAGGATATGCATCGGAGTTGGGCAAATAGGAGTGTAATCGATTACACGATTACTGAGTGATCGGTAATCGTCAAACCTTTGGATGGTAATGAAAAGTATTTTTCACTGATAAATAGTAAACTTTAGGGTTTTTTGATTTGATCTAATTCTTCTGCAACTAATATGATCGGTGGCTTGTGAAAAATCAGCTGTGATTACCATAAAATCACCCTTCGAAAAAACGACGAAGCTTCGGTTCAAGATGCGACCGTTCCAGTGTTGCCAGATTGGGGTGAAAAAGCCGCACGTTTAACATTGATTTAAATGGGGACGATACGACTTTTTACACTCGAGCTGGCAACACTGGACCATTCACCGCGCCTTGCTGCGGCCGATGCAATGATCGTTAAACTAGGACACTTTCAGCCGAGCGAAGTAAAAGAAGGTTGAGCCGAGTTTGCACGGCACACGCAGTTAGGATGGGGGATGGAAAAAAAACAGAAGGTGGGGAAGGGGGGTTGGGGTGGGGTTGGAATGGAGAAGAACACAACCTGCGGCAAGCTGTTGGATGTATAGAATGCACATCTCGACGAATGACAAGACAAACTACATCGGGACAGGACATCCCCTCGGCCTCCTCCCTCCTCCTTTCCCCCCACCCCCACCCCCACCACCATCACAATCCAACCCCATTTTTTCCCTCCCTACAACTCGTCGTCGTGCTTTTCGAACTCGAACTTGACACCAAAATGCGCAACCGGAGGGGGAGGGGGAGGGGGAGTGGATAGGAAAATGCGCCTCCGCACAGTGAAAAGCTATGCTAAGGGGTGTCTCAAAATTGGCGCCATAAGACGCAATGAGTCCGAGAGAGACCCCGTTTTACAAAAACGGCCTCTCTCTCGCGCACTCATTAATTGGAGCTTACGGGAACGAACTGGAAACGAATCATGATTGGCGCCATAAGACGCAAAGAGTGCGAGAGAGAGAGAGAGAGAGAGAGAGAGAGAGAGAGAGAGAGAGAGAGAGAGACAGAGAGAGCGTCTGCTTTGTTGTTAAAAGTGAGTCGGACAAGGGAGGCTTGAGCAACATCATTTCGATAAGTATTATACTTATTGAACATTCACACTGTGAAGGACATTTACACCACTGATTGTCCCAAACCAGCCGGATAGGGATTTTTTCTCGAGAACGGCTGGTTATTAAGTTTTGAGATTGAATAGTCAGATGGGAAAGTGACCCTTTATTTTTCACGTTTTGATGTTTTTAAACCCCATCAACACTCTCTTGGGTGAAAGAGAGGTGGTAGGGTGTTCGAGTGGGAGTGGAGGGGGGTCAAAGGATCTTTTTAAAGTTTTCTCGTAAAAATGAACTATCTAGGTCAATATTGGAAAGAAAAAATAATTTTCGACGCTTTGCTCACGGCAATTTTTCAAAAACATCACAACATCAGTGCGGAGAATAAGGACATCCGATTGATGTATCACATGTTTTATTTCCCTCACAACTTCCCTCCTAAGAAGTTAGAGTTTAAAGGCCCATTGAGTAAAAATTTTCAGGCGTCAAAGAATGACTTAAGATACATGCATTGAGTGGTCTATATACGCGAAAAAAACAATGCCACCGCTCAAAATCTCTTCACTAGTCTTTTTTAAAATGGCGGGCTTTTAAAAATGTTAAATTTTAAAATACCACCTTTTTGAAATGGGCAAGTGTGGCCAAATTGAATGGTGGTGTTGTTTTTCTCACACCAATTTCTCTCAATCCATGTATCTCAAGTCATACCATAGAATAATACAATCAGAACGGAAACTCCCATAAGAGCAAATGGAAGCAAGTTTGGAATTTACCGGCACCATAGGCAACGCTGTGGTCCTATTTCCCAACATGGCGGCGTGTGTGATTTGTGTTGAAACTCATTTATTCCTGTAAATTTTGGAAAGAAATCTTAAGTTTCCGGCCTCACTTTTATTCTAATGGCATTTCAAAATGAAAATTTCGCGGATCATGTCCTAAATTTTTTTTTCGAGCGCGAATCCAGATGTAAACATCCTATATTCCATCATGACGGACGCGAAATGAATTTGCTTCAAAATCCGACAGTTTCCGTTCTGATTGTATTATTCTGTGGTCATACCATGTTAACTCAAAACTCTGTCAACAAAAATGTCACTTTCATAGGCTTTGAAACCCTATTTTTTAGGAGGGAGGGATCGCAGAACATTTTTGAGGAAAGTAAACACGTGACAAATCAATTGAAAGTCTTCGATCTATACTTTTAGAATATCTGTAATTTTTTTAAACAAAATACATATAGCAATCTATGTGACCACGTCGATCGATTAAATATTTTTCCAAAACCCTTTTAATCCAAAAAATGAGGTGTTTGGAAAAAAAAAAACCCTGCCTTGCACAAAACATGTCGGAAATTATTTTTTCTTTGCGAAAAATGAATTTATTTTGGTTCATTTAAAGCGGGTTTTCAAGAGATAGCTGGAAAAGTCTGCTTTGAACTCCGTACCCCCTCCCCTCCCCACCCCTCTCCTCCCCTCCCCTCCCCTCCCCTCCCCTCCCCTTCCTCCCTCCCTTCACCTACCTCCAGGAGGAGATCGAGGGATCTTAAAATAACCCGATTATTAAGAATTAGGGAGTAAGTTCTCCGCCTTTCCGTCTTTTCAATTTTAAAACTCATCAGCCATCAACCATTCTTGAGAGAAATCCTCTGTTCATGTTTGGGAGGTCTGAGACACCCTGTATACTTAAAGTATAATCTTCAATTTCCACTGTGCGCCGCTTATTGTCTCCTGCATGACTCTCCCAATTTGAGCACTGCCAACGATTGTCGCCCGTCGCCCACGCCCATGTTCTAACATATAACGACCACATGTCAAACAAAAGCGACCTCCCACAACTGTCGTTTGAGGTCAAATCACATCATTGCAAGCACAGAGCAACACACTGGCGTATTTACAAAGGTTACGCCATCCGTATTCATCGATACTCGCCATAAAGAGAAAAACAAGCCTTCTGTATGAATCCTCCGGCCAGCATTGCGTAGCATATTCATAGAGATTACGCCATCGGAACTCATCTATGAAAAGCTTGGAATCGAAGACAAGCATTACTTCTGTATGATGAACGAACCAATATTGGGTTCGATTGATTAATAATTCCCTTTGGGTGGTGAGCGCGGAACATTTTTGGAAGTTGTTAGTGCCCTTGCAGTATATTTCTGGTTTACTGGAGCACATTTAATGATGCTTGCAGGCTGATTTTTTATATCATTGTAAAAAGCTGGTTGAAAGGATAAGTGGAGGGCTGCTTTTGGCTCCTTGAAAGTGTTTATCGAAAAGTAGAGCTCTGTAACTAAATATCCCTCCACATCATAAAGCACGCTTCAAAGAGGAGAGTTTCGTGTTTAAGGAATGATTTTGATCTGATTTCCCGATAATTATGGGTCATGATTTGTCCTGAAGTATTTGAGGTGTATAACATAAACATACTAATTATATTTGTATCTATCTGAAGTCAAGTCTCACCGTATTACAATGAAAATAAGCAATTACGCCTCTTCGTAAACACGTAGTCACCGTGTGACAAACTTCGCTCCCAAATCTGATTTTGTTACATGAAAGGTCGAAAGTTGAAAGGTATATTAACAATCGAATTTTAGGCTGTTATTAGCTGGGAAAAAAATGCTGTTTTAGAAAAGAAAATTTTAGAAGACGCTTTGGTAGGATCTAATTTGAAGGTATACACTGGAAGGTTCAGCTTATTTTGTTCATTTTCCATCACGTCGAACACAGAAGAATGACATGTGTTGACGCTTGCGTCGCACACAGGAGAATGACATGTGTTGACGCTTGTCAACAATGCGCTTACTGAAGAGTTAAAGAAATACCCCCCCCCCCCCCCACAATCGTGCAGGTTGTCTTGTTGTCTGGAATTCTGAGGTACGACTCATGAATAAAATGCGTTTTAGATATTAAACGCAATGATGCCTACTTTCTGTTGAATTAAACAAATGTTTCGTTTATTTAGTTCTTTACGGTTTGTGATTCCATCGGCATTCCTGGCTGCAACGCATAACCAGTGGCGTCGCGTGCCATCTGGCAACAATGCAACTGCTCCATTCAAACTCATTAAATATATCGAATTTTCCTTGTGCACTGTGCACCCCCTGAATTCGATATTTTACATGAGCTTAAATGGATAGAATACATTGTTGCCAAATTGCACGCGACGCCACTGCGCATAACTCCACTTGGGGAGAGAAACAACTCAAGTACTTTGAATCATAAGTGCGGTGGTAGCCGCTCAGGCCAATCTAATAGTCGTACAGTCGGGGAGAGAAAGAATGTCTAGTGGATCCTCAGATTTTTGCTTTGGTAGGTCACCTGCAATACTTAATGCCATTGAGATATGTTTTGCGGGTAACCTTCCTCCAGGAGTCTTCTTCCATTATTTTCGTCTTAGACAGTACTTTCACGATAGTGAAAATGGGACAAATGTAACAATGGGATAAAAGAAATATGAGGCTACAAACGATATTTTTCAAAGGCTTAATTCATCAACGTGGCAACATTGCTTTTTTTCTTCCATCCGGCGTTTTTTTTTATCAAGATGAAATTGAAGAACACTCCCCGAGTCAACAATGCCTCTAGGGAAATCGGTACGAGTTGGGGGGGGGGATTCCAATGATTTGTAGGGTCGACTCATACCAATTCACACGAGTATTTTATTTGTATATTTGACACCCCCTCTCCCCTCCCCCAAATCAAACTTTGATCTAAGTTCACAATATTTACCCAAGTCCTACCTCGGATTTTGCCTGCCAATGGATAACAGAATCGAATATATTTTTCGACACCCCTCCCTTCCCCCTTCTCTTTACTCGCCATTTTGGCTCACGCCTCGGTTCACATTTTTCCGCATAAAAATGCTGAAGTAAAAAATACTTAATATGCTTATTTTAGCTCCAAGATTTTGTCATAAAAATGGGGTTGTTGCGAGAGTTTGGCTTTTAAACAAAAGACAGCGAAAGTCTCGATCTTCAAAAAAACTATTAAAGCATCCAAAGCTGTCTCCGACTAGGATTTCTTTACCACCTTTGCTAGTAAATTCGCTGTTGCGAATTTACTAGCAATGTGTGGATAGCAATGTGCGAATTTACTAGTAATGGTGGTAGCTCGGCACGGAAGGCTCGGTTAGAGTTGCCGAATTTGGCTGTAATTTCAAAAATTTTACATTAAGTTATTTGGGGAAAGGCGTATAATTACATGCAAAACAGCAGCTCTTGGGGCTGATTCTGCTCTTTTGGAGGAGACAAGACGAGATAGCAGGAATCGATCATTACTATTGGTTTAAACGGCGTTACGTGATAATTTTGAAGTCGTTCGAGTCGTTGTTTCAGATCGAAAGACTCGAAATCTGTCACTTGACGCCGTTTAAACCAATGGGATTGGTCAATTCACTCTACCTCATCTTGTCTCGTCCAAAAGATCAGAATCAGCCCAAAGGCTTAGTGATTAGTTCCAGAATTTTCAGACTTTCTTAAACCGGCCAATAAAAACCCGGTTTCAAACTATATTTAAAAATTGGCTAGAGCCTGACAAATTTGGTTGAAACCGATTTCATGCTCAATGAGAGCATTTACTGAAGCTGGGTGGTTGACGAATCCAGCCCTCGCTAACAGCTAGGGGGGAGGAGGGTGATCTTGGGATTTTTGCCCCCCCCCTCAGTTACCCGCCCCTTTTTCTTTCCCCTTTTCTCCCACTTTTTACCCCTGTTTTAGTCGGACGGAGTATCGATCACCCCGTTCACCCCCCTTTATTCGCCAATGACTTGGGTGAATGGGTGCTCTCCCGTTATTCCCGTGTATTTTGATCATGAATGGGAACCGCATTGGTACTACGTGCAAAATTGGTGCTCGACCGCGTGAAATTGAAATTGAACAACGAAATAACGACTGAAGTACTGAAGTGTATATATGAAGGATATAGTTTTCTCGCTCGACGAAATGAGATATGCAATCAGTTCACAGTTCACAGGATAACAAAAGGAACCTGAAAAAAATAAAAATCCGGAATACATTTTAAGTTGGCGGAGGTTGAGAGAGGAGAGCGGAGAAAGTAGCGCCGATATTCAAATCGTTTCCTGTCAATCTCACAGCGGCAGCGAGTATATTGTCCCCAGGGATGCCAAATTTGTCCTTAAAATCACATTATTTCCCATCGGAGTCAATGTGAAATCCGGTGATTTCTAACAACCAAAACGGCAACGTTGAGTCTCATTGATATTACCGGTTCAATCTTCCTACACTCCATTACCCGCCACTTATCCACGGCGCACAGTGGGACGGTTCGATAGGATGGGTCAGAAATATGAAATATATTACTAAAAATACAAATTTGAATATTTTTACGGTCAAAAAACAAACTATAAAGAATGATTCTTGTAGGAAATTTTTATAATAAAACCAATCAAAACACTTTCAAACTTCCACGTTGCGTCATAACAAAGATATTCCCATTTTAAAGTCGCAGTGCTAAGTCCGGCATTTCTCATTGACTCGCTCCATTGTGCGGTGGTGCTGCACTTACAGAAAAAACTTACGAACCTGTTACTGAATGTACGCTATGCTCTCTTTTTTACTCTCAATTTTCGGTCGCGGGCTTTATAGGCTGAAATTTAGCTCGCATGAAGGGCTATTGATCTGCTCAATCGGTTCTCTATAACCTATTATTATAATTCGTGTACTGCTCATGCAATGCACATTTTGAAAGAAGTGCAACCAGGAGATAGACATCTCACATTGGTTCGAAACCTGAACTTTTTGGACTTGAAAAGTTGTGGGGGTTTTTCCCCCCTTTAAAGTTTAAAAACAGTTAAAATTTACATTTTTTTTTTGTAAAAACCGTGTCATTTGACTGATTTTAAGCTTTAACAGGAAATTACATTCATTCAGTGCAATCTAGCTTGCTACCTATTGTACATATAATTTTGCTTTTTATCCGTAAAATCATGTCCTGGAAATTCCATGTTCCGATCCACTGTGCGTCAAAGAGAGGATAGAAAATGGATTTTTCTGGTCACATTGAAGAAACTGTTTTTCCGAGCGAGGCATTGTCAATAATTTAGGGGGTAATTTACTAAAAAAAAGAAATAATAATAATAATAATAATAATAATAATAATAATAAAAAGAGAAACAGTGCATCGGAAAAAGAAGTTTACGATCTTTGGAGAATAAGAAATCCCGGAGTAAGGCCCAATATGGATTCAAAAAAACTGGCATCCCAACGCAGATACATTATGAAGAACAAAAAAATAACACCTGAGGAGATAAAGACCATGCAAAATGAAATCAAAGAAGATTTGGAAGGAGATCCGGAACAAACAACAGAAGAACAGACTTCCGAGCGACCCATACATCCACCGAGTCCCCGGATCCATTCAGACCCCCATCCACAAGAAGTCCCTGCCGGCTTAGAAAATAGTAACTGTACCATCAGTCAAGGTCCCGGGGAACCCCCCGCGGAAGATGAAACGGAGGGCTACAACTACCCCCAGCGGCCCATATACGACACCGCAATAACGGAGGAAGACCAGCTACTCCAAAAGGTCGAAGATGAATACGCAGAGCAAGTAAACGTGAGGATCGAGGAAAGGGAGCAACTCTCGAAATTACAGAATGTTAAAAAAGCCAACATGACCATACATAGGGTGAACAAAATCATTGGAAAAATGATAGAGGAGAAAGGAGAGCAAATGGGACTCAAAGAGATCAACGCATTAGTATTTTCGGGGGCAAAGGTTGTATTGGAGCTGGAAAACCCTGTTGAGAGACCGAAGAAGAACGCTAAAAGAGGAGGACCTACCACACCACCATGGGTGAGGAGAATAGAAACGAAGATCCTCGGACTCCGGAGACACCTAAGCACCCTAGAGAACTATCGGAGGGACGGAAGTGGAGAAAACAAGGCAGAAACCCTCCTACACTTTTACGCAGAGAAGGATCTCCAAACCACCGAAGAGGTGTGCGAATATCTGAAGCAAAGAATAACAGCCCTAGCCCAACGGATACGCAGATATAAGAGACGAGCAGCACAATTCCAGGAGAACAAGCAGTTCAGAGCAAACCAAAAGGCTTTCTTCCGCAAACTGCGAGGAGGGAAAGTAGAGGGAGGACCAACACCAGAACCAACGGCGGTTGACCAATTCTGGAGAGGAATATTTGAAGATGACACGCAGCACAACCAAGAAGCCAAATGGATCGGGAAATTTAAGTGCAACACCCAAATGGAGTTCGATCCGATCTTGGAAACAGAGGTCAAAACGGTAGTATCCAGAATGGCTAACTGGAAATCCCCAGGTCCGGACATGATCCAAAATTTTTGGCTCAAGCAATTTCGAACGATGCATAAGAAACTAGCGATGGAACTTAATAAACTATTGGAATCAGATGATTTTCCAGAATGGATGGCAAGAGGCAAAACGTTTTTGATCCCAAAAACACCGGAAACTGACAACCCTCAGAACTACAGACCGATCACCTGTCTTAACACTACATTCAAGCTGTACACGGGAATACTTGCGGAAAAAATAGGAAGATATGCCGAAAAAACCGGTATCATACCAGTAGAGCAAAAAGGATGTAGAAGAGGAGCCCGAGGATGCTTAGACCAACTGCTTATCTCTAAAAGGGTGGTAGAAGACTGCAAAGCCCGTAACAAGAACCTGTCACTAGCCTGGATAGATTATAGAAAAGCCTTCGACAGTGTACCACACTCATGGATCCTACAATCGATGAAAATGGTAGGCATAAATGAAAAAATCGTCGGAACATGCGGAGCGATGATGAAAAAATGGGCCACGAGGATTCATGTCAACTTGGACAGCTGGTCCATGGTAACGGATACAATGGCCATCAAGAGAGGAATATACTAAGGGGATTCCCTTTCGCCTCTCCTATTTTGCATAAGCCTGGTCCCCCTGTCACAGATGTTGAAGGTCCTAAAGCGAGGATATAAAATGGAAAGTATGGAGATGGAAGTCCACCACCTGTTTTTCGTAGACGACTTAAAACTGTTTGCAGAGGACGACAGAGGTCTCAAGAAACAACTAAACGTCGTGCACGAGTTCAGCAGTGATATCCGTATGGAGTTCGGGATAACCAAATGTGCAAAAGCGGAGTTTAAGAGCGGAAGATATGCATATGGCGAAAACATTCAAATAGAGCAAGGATTAGAAATACGAAACATGGAAGAGGGAGAACTCTATAAGTACCTCGGCATGGAGGAAAATGATAACATCAGTCAAAAAAGAATGAAGGCCCAGATGAAAGCAGAGTATGTGAGAAGAGTCCGCTGCATTCTAAAAACAGAACTGTCAGCAAACAACAAGTTTAGGGCGATCGGCACATTTGCTGTGCCGGTTCTAGAGTATGGATTCGGCATACTTAATTGGAAGAAACACGAAATAAGAGCAATAGACACGAAGACAAGGAAAATGCTGACAATGGGCAAAATGCACCACCCGTCTGCGGACGTTGACAGACTATACGTGGCAAGGAAGTATGGAGGCCGAGGCCTGCGACAGATAGAAGCTGCTTTCAAGTCCAGCCTAATAAACTTGAAGGACTACCTAACGAGGAAAGCAACAGAAGACCCATATCTAAAGTTAGTGCTGAAACTAGACCAGCGTCCGAGACAAGAAAACTCTATTGTAAAGGAAGCAAAGAAGTACGAAGAAGAGGAGGGATGTAGCAAAGCTGAAGACAGAACACCAATACAACGAAAACAGGACGTCAAAGCGAAGATAAGCAGTAACATCAAAAACCGCTGGAAACAGAAACCGATGCATGGCCAACATCCGAGGCTTCTGGAGGAGGCTCGAATCAACGGCGACGAATCGGTGCTCTGGCTAACCGGAGGACACCTCAAAGGCGAGACAGAGAGCCTGATAGTAGCCGCACAAGATCAAGCGCTAGCAACACGGTATCGGACTGTTCGCATCCACAAAGTCCCCGGCACTACTAAGTGTCGGATGTGCGGACAGTTCGATGAAACCATAGATCACCTTGTCTCTGGCTGCCCCGTCCTCGCCAAGGAGGAATACATTTACAGGCACAATAGGGTTGGAGCCCACCTGCACTTCGAAATCTGTAGAGCAGTGGGGGCCCCGGTGGACACCGATAAGTGGTACGAACACCAACCACGGCCTGTAGTAAAATCCGCGGACGGGAAAACTACAATAATGTGGGATTACTCAATCCAAACCGACAGAACAGTACCGGCAAACCGTCCAGATATTGTCGTGAAACAGGAGGGCGAATTATGCCTCCTCATAGATGTATCCATACCAATGGACCGTAATGTTCATACTAAGGAGGCTGAAAAACTCTTAAAATATAAATCGTTGGAAATCGAAATACAACGGATGTGGAAAACGAAAACCAAGGTAATCCCGGTTGTCATAGGGGCGACAGGAGTCGTAACGAAGACAATGCACGCACACCTCAAAAGCGTACCTGGCACAACACCCTTGGCCAGCATCCAAAAGACGGCGGTCCTCGGTACAGCCACGATACTGAGGAAGGTGCTGATGTAATGAGGCAGTGTAGGCCCGTTCTCAGAAGCAGGATTCGATGTAGACAAATAATTGTAAGCTGCTGAGCTTATTAAAAAAAAAAAAAAAAAAAAAAAAAAAAAAAAAAAAAAAAACATATATATACATGTATATGAGTTAGTAAGAGAACTGATAATGAAGTGAAACTGAGAGTCTGGATAGTGTAAGAAAAACAAAAACAAAAACAAAAACAAAAACAAACAAAAAAAAAAAAAACTAAAAAAAAAAAACAACAAAACGAAAAAACAAAAAAAAAAAAAACGAAAAATTGCTCAGCAGCAGGATTAGATATAAGAATAGACAGTAAGGACCAAAATATTACGGAGTGATCCACCCTATGGACAGAGCAACTGCGATTGCATAAACCTGTCCCTGGTGGAGACTTAATAACTCCATCCCCAAAGTGAGGGGAACCGTTTAGCAAAAATAAAAAAAAATGTATACATCACTGTAAGTAAGCCGCATGGCTTAGGACCAAGGTTTGGTCCCGCCGTGTGGACAACAGCAACACCTCGCCAAGCGAGTGATAAGAAAGAAAAATAATAATAATAATAATAATAATAATTATAAAATATATATATATTTATTTATAAACTTTTTTTTGTCCCCCCCCCCCTTGTTTTACCTGACAAAAAATTATGTTCCATTTACTTTTGAACATAAGGATGAATTAATTTTTAGATCGGTGTTCTAGAAGTTTGCCAAAAATAATTTCAATATTTTCAACTCCTTAATTCAATTACAACCAACTTTTTACTCTTCCCTTTTTCACTTCGATTTATTCAATTTTGTGCGGCGCAGTAACGTTAAAATATTTAGAGTTCTAAGATAGCCAGTGGCGTAGCCGTAGGCCCCGCTGACCCCGCCGGGCGGGGGGGGGGCGCAACGCATCAGGGAGCGTAAAAATTTTGAGAAGCGAAAGAGAAGAGTGAAAAGGAGAAAAGGAAAAGAAAAGGGGAAAAAAGGAAAAAGAAAAAAAAGGAGAGGAAAAGGAAAAAAAGGAAAGGAAAAGGAGAAAAGGAAAGAAAAGAGAACAGATTGAAAAAATAGAAGCTAAGAAAAGTAGGGAGAAGACAATGTAAAGGCTCTAAGTGCTTCTGCCAAAATTCACGTTCACAAAGCTCGGAGCTTCTTCAAACTCACGATAGATGTAGTTTTTTAGTTTTATCATTGTGAATAAATAAACATAAATTTTCTACATTAATTTCCAATAATTTTTAAAGAAAGGGCTTTTTCCTACAAAGGCTCCGACTTTTGTGGGTGCGAAGGGAGGGGGGGGGGCCGGGGGGGTTCCACCGAATTGGCCAATTTTTCCTTAAAAAAGAGGGGCGCAGCATTCGAATCGGCATGGGGGCGCTTGCTCAGCTAGCTACGCTACTGAAGATAGCTATACAAAATACAGTAGGCAAAATGTAAAGTGAGTCCTGACCCTGAGTCCTGAGCCAACACTTTGTTTATACCGGCAGGAAACTAGAGCATAGCAACGAAAATACGCAAAATAAGAGTCATTAAATACGAATAGAAATAGAATAGTCTAATGATATGCACTATAGGAAATAGATGAAGAGATTTCCGTCCACGCAAAGCATTTATTAAAATCTATGGCTTTTTACACTTAAATAAATGCTGTTTAAAACTTGACGGAAGTTTATTCGTCGCGATTTTTTTTCCAACAAAATGACTAAATAAGGAATAAGGGACTCGGAATACGGAATAAGGAATAAAGAATAAGGAATAAGGAATCACCAGTTTGAAAAACGAGAGGGCTCAGTGTGTTGTGAATTATTGTGATCCGAGACCAGACTCGACGTACAATCTGGTTCGGGTGACGACCGACATCGATCGCATAGCTCAGATAATATAACTGTTTGTCATTAGCATCATAGACAGAGACAGTATTTTTTCTTTCTCTCTCTCCGACCGTTTGAACACATGAGTTTGAAAAGGATAGTAGAGAGAGGCCACCACGTGACTTTAGCTCCGATCTATTTCCTTTTCTAACACACGTATTCAAATAGGAAGAGAGATAGGGAGAGACTTACCAGTTCCTGTATCCACCCATCATTAGCATATAGTGGAAACAATATACACAGTACAATTGAGTGCAATAGCTAGTACCGAGGTCCGTTCTCCAATCGAACCGTGATAGAAGCTAGCGCTTGCATGGTTGAGTCGATAGGGTGGGAGGGGGTCGGAGGGAGGGGGTTGAAGGTCGAGGGCCCTTGATCAAAGCCTAGCTGCTTTCCTCGCGCTCGCCACTCTGCCTGCGTTTTATGCATTTGCGCTCGCATTTCGATGCGCACGCGGCCAGGCGCGCTCGTACAGTATGCACACTCCAAAGTGCATGGATGGATGCAATTGCGAGTCGAGGGAGATGCAAAATAATTAACTGGTCCGGCATGGCACGGCGCACAGTGTGTCCGCCTGTGGAAAAAACCCCCCAACTTGGCATTCGCCCTTTTAAGGAAACAAATACATGAAAATACTCCTCAGAGTACGTGGAATGTCACTCTGAAACTGTTTTTAAAAAAAAAAAAAATATTTTAGGCCAAATTAGGGCTCTTAAAATTTCTCATTATGAAAGGTTTAAAAAAAGAGCGTTTTCAACTGTCAACTCTACGCAAAATTTGAAGTGTGTAGAATGAATCTTTTTTAACAGAATTTTCAGTGATTAAACTGCGTACTCTGAGCTATCTTTTGATGCCTAGTTTTTTCAAAAATAACGAAGGACATCTATTTTACATAACTTTAAAAGCGAGAGGTCTAAATGTCAAAATTTAGAGTTTCCCTGAGACTTTTGGAAGTTAGCTCCGCTTGCCTCCGGTTTGAAACTTCAATTAAATGGAAGCTCATACTATGTAGAACATCTCCTGAAAAAATCTCTTGCACATATTTGCACCTTTTTGAGATACACTCATTTTAAGTTGAAAAGTGAGCGCATGAAAACGCATGAAAATGACTCCGGCCGCGGCTGGGCTGAGCGGTATTTTACCCAAAAAGTTGGCAGAGACGGTTTTTACCGTCTGAATGACTTGAAATTTGGTACCCGGGGGTATTTTTGAACGTTGAATTCAAATTTTGCACCCGTTTTTCAAAATTCGGAAATCCAAGATGGCTGCAGAAAATGTTTTCCACTACTTGGTCGGCGGCCATCTTGGATTTTGGAATTTTGAAAAACTGATGCAAAATTGGAATTCAACGTCAATAAATACCCCCAGACACCAAATTTCAAGTCATTTGGACAGTGTTGCCATATAGAACTCGACTAAATGAAAATTGACCCCCCTCCCTCCACCCTTGAAAGCGACTCACAACAATACCATTCACCTGATAGGTGTATTACTATGAGAAATACGATTCCTGAAAGTTTCAACGTTTAATTCGCTCTCCTGAAAAAGTTACGGGGTTTTTTCCAAAATTAGCGTAAAACGCAACACCGTGCGGCGGCGCGGCGCTGCGCGGCAGCCGGTCGATCGATTCGTATCTGCCAGGTCTTACGGGGGGTATTTGACCTCGATTCATGGCCAAAAGTTGAGTTGGGTCCGCCCGTTGCAATTGGTTTGCAGTCAGGAGGTCTACACTGACATTGTCTGATCCGAGATAATTTCTCCAGAACTTTAATGACCAAAACAAATTTTACACTGAAAAAAAAGGTGCTGAATTTAACTATTTTACAGTTGAAAGCATGGACACCACTTAAAAACTGTTAGTTTGACTTCTTAAAAAAGTTATAAATTACCGCTGCGCCATGCCGCGTCAATATAATTATTATTTAACTATTTAAATATAGGTTTTAATTGGTGTCCATACTTTAAGCTATAAAATAGTTAAATTCAGCACTCTTTTTTTCAGTGTAGTTTAATGACACTTACTGTCCGTCACATTCTTGTCTAAAGTACAAGTACGTCCAATTTTTAAAAAGTCCAGAAAAAGGAGCCCAATATATTTACATGTCCAAAAATAATTAGATATATAATACAACGCCCAATATGTCCAATGTTCAATCTGGTGAAAAGGGAAAAACATGTTTCCTAGTTTATTCTTTTCTATTTTCTATTACTAGTGTAAAAAATTATGTACGAAAGGCTTCATTTTTAAGACAAAATACGAACGAGTGAATACTGCATTTATAGATGTTATTCTTGAGCTCGAAAACGCATTAATTAACCTCAATCCCAAGCGTCTTTGAATGAATAGAATACCACGATGGTATCCACTGCGCAGTTCCGAAAGAAATTCTACATACAAATTAGATTTGTTTCTTTCATCGATGCGTGCCAGAAATTTGTCGGTTGTATCCTGAAGATGCCTCAAGTCCAAAAATTATACAGAAAAACTTTGTAATCCCGGAAGTTTCGAATTGCTCGGGAATAAACATGCGGTTTGATATCCAAGACGTCGCGTCGTTTCCGAATTACGTCGATGGTAAACCAACCACTATAGTGTATCCGTAACTTGTTGAGATAACTATTCGTACGCGAAGGAGATGGTATTGCATATACGGTAATTTGAAGGCACTTTTAAAGATTCGTTCGTTTGAACCAAAGTGCCTTCAAATCAAGTGTATATGTAACACCATAAACCTCTATCTATGAATAGTTGTAATTTTACAAGGAAACTTTCAGTGTTTCTCAATCCGATCAACGCTTGATGAATGACTGGTGTAGTGTTAAAACTTTGATTTCCTAAAAGGAATAACAAGAGAACAATTCGAATTCTTTTAGTTAATTATTCATGGTTATTCAAAAAATGCTTTTTGCCCATCACTGAAAAAAACCAGGACTGACTTTAGGTAGGGGCCATAGAAGCTGAAGAGCCTATCGGCAAGAAATAATTGCCAAGGTAGACACGGCCTTTTTTTCCTTTAATTGCGGCTCGTAGAATTCCAGAATTTTTTCAGAAATTTCATTTATTTCTTTGTAGAAGAGTGGCGGCATATTTCTACTAGCCCGTGATGGGGCTGTGGGTGGCAATTATAATGTAAATCTGGATCCGGCCATGCTGTTGATGTTTTTAGTGATCAAACGAAGATAAAGACTAAGTGACTAGGTGATTAAGTGATCAAATTAAGATTGATCTGAGGTAAAAATAAAATAAAAATAAAAAACATGGTAATTTAACTGACGACTTTATGATAAATTCACTAAACATGAAGAAGGAATTGTTTTCCGAATAAAAAAAACACTTTGTACTTCCGTGAAGAAGACATGTTGATTAGAAAATGAAAAAAATTATTGTTCAATTTATTATAAAAATAATAATAATAATAATAATAAAAAAAAAAAAAAAAAAAAAAAAAAAAAAAAATCACATTGATCATTTATGAAAAATACGAAACGGTTAACTTGATGAAAAATTCAATTGTTCAATTAACAGAACATTCTTCTTTTGTCAATCAAACTCATATAATGGTGATTCGACAAAAATTACTTTGATCATTGTGGGCGCGCGGACGTCCAAATTCACTGTTCCATTTTTTTCTCGGTATTTGTTGACTTAGAAGTATATTCCCCGACCACTTTTCAGTGCCGACGGAGAGTATTCTCGACTAAAGTTTAGAAACCAACGAACGATACCAACCGTGAATAATTACTCCGCCCATATCTTCCTGTTTGCCCTCAGATCTATATTTGCGAATACTCCGTTGACACCACGATGCACTCGACCAGCACTCGTACGTATATGTATATACTCGTCATCTGAAAACCGCTCGTTCATCTATAATTATCGATGATAGCGATAGCGTGAGCGATCTAGGGGAGAGGGGAGAGAGGGGTAGTTGGGTTCCGCGGAGGGGGAGGGGGAGGGAAATAGGGAGAGGGTAATCTCCACACCACCTACGCACGACCCTTAAAAACATCGCCTCCGCACCCCTCATCAATCCTCACTTGCCCAGTGTTGCCAGATCGAGGGTAAAAAGCCGTATCGTCCCCATTTAAATCAATGTAAAACATACGGCTTTTTCACCCCAATCTGGCAACACTGCACTTGCCCCCTTCACCGCTCATGCACGCCACCCGCCTTGCCACACCGCGCCGCCGTGTGGTGGAGTGGTCGAAGTAAAAACATTCAACAGGCTGCTTTCAAAACGCGTTGGGTACAAAACAATCAAAACATACCATAGCGCTGCAGTGCAAGTGTGAGTGCGGCAGCACACAAAGGTAACGAAACCTGTTAAGCGTGCGTTATGTAGTGTGGTATCGCATTTATTATTATCGCTCGTTATAAGCGATGGATATACACAATACACATGTAAATACATTTATAAGGAGATACACAATGGGAACTAGACCACACACCATGGTTTTCGTTCACTAAAGCTAAAGAAAAAATAATTACAGGCGGAATCCCCAACAAAACCCAACCTCTGAGGGATTACAAACTATTGTATAGCCAAACTAAACTGGGACAGTGGCGTAGCCAAGGGGGGGGGGGTCCAGACCCCCTGGACCCCCTGGACCCCCCCCCCCCCCCTTGGCTTGGGGGGTCCAGGGGGTCTGGACCCCCCTCCCCCATGACACCAAAATTTGTCCTAAAAAAAGGTCATTTTTTGCGTTTTCAGACAAATTTGACCAAATTAGTATCTTTGGACCCCCCTCGTGACAATTTTCGAACCCCGGTCCCCCGTAGAAAAATTCCTGGCTACGCCACTGAACTGGGAAATACCCCACAAGCAGTTTCTCATATCTAACTTAATCTGGGGGCCCCTAGATCCCCTTATATTTTCTGGAGGGAATCCCTTGACCCCCCTTTAATATTCTGGGAGAGACCCCCAGACCCTCCTTTCAGGGGTTAATTTTACCGTAGGCAGGTTGCATAATGTTTTTACGAATTTTAATCAAAATTCATACAGCTAAATTTGAAATATTGCAGTTTTCTCCATGTTTACCCGTTTTTCCATTGATTTTAATGGAAACCTTTTATCATCCATAACTTGCTGAAAATTTAACATTTAAAAAAAATTAAAAGAATCTCTGACGATTGTTAAAAGCAACGTTTGTGCAAAATTTTGATATTTGTGGACCACTGGTTCAAAAGTCATGGTGGGATACAGACTGACATGCATCTGCGCTCTCGCTATACTTTGTCAATTTCTAACTTTGTTAGAGTGAGGAAGTAAAAACTGCAACACAAAACCCGCACTCTATGAGGGTTTGCGATCTGTAGTAGAACCTAAAAAAAAAAAAAAAAACCCTAAATTTACAATTCTCTTTTTGGCGTGTACATGATAGCCTCGCGGCTCAGTTTCGACGACGCGACGCGGAGCAAAATGCGTGCGCGCGGATTTAAAAAATAACTGGACGCTACGAACGAGGCTAAAAACAGCGTGAGAGGACATTCAAAACATTCGAATACTCGATATTTTCGCGACGTTGCCAGCGAAAATTTGAGTGCGATGCTCGCTTCATTTCAGCATAAATCAAACTTATTCGAAGCAAATTCGAAGTGATTCCTGTTTTGCGAAGCTTCGAACACACCTAATAGAATTATTCAATCCTGTAGGTAAAATCAATGTATTTTAAATGTAAAGATTCGGCCCTATGTGGTCAGGCTCTCGTGAGGAAAAGAAAATCCTTCCCATTTATCGGGCCCACTACAAATCGCCGAGATGACTATACATATATAAGGTTAAAACATATACATTCAAAAAAGAAAATTAAAGAACAGGGAAAAGAAAGATGCTGATGATGATATGATTTCATTTGAACAGAAGTTAATAAACGAACGATTAGTTAATAAACGAACAAAATAAAAGGAAGGCAAAGTTAGGGTTCAAGGCCCTTTCTCACACTCAACCCGAGAGAACTAAACTAACAATCTGACTTTAGTGACTTAATAGAACTAAATTAAATAGTAATGAAAGATGAATCACAGAGAAAATACTATAAAAAAAGAAGAAATTATCAAACGAAAATAGCGTAAGATAAAAAGCAGAATAACACCGTAGATATTTCACGATAAAGAAAAAAAACCAAGAGAGAAAGAAAGAGAGAGAGAGAGAGAGAGAGAGAGAGAGAGAGAGAGAGAGAGAGAGAGAGAGAAAGAGAGAGAGAGAAGGAGAGAGGGAGAGAAAGATAACCAGAGTGGGCCTCGGACACTCAGAGCACTCGAACAGTCTGAGTGTCCGAGGCCCACTCGGGTTAGCTTTCTTTCTCCCTCTTTCTTTCTCTTCCTCTATCCCTCCCTCCCTTCCTTCCTCTCTCTCTTTCTCTCTCCTGTTTTTTTTTTCTCTGCTCACGTTTAAATACATCGAAAAAAATCGAGCAAACACGTAAAGTGAATCCACCCCCGTCTCCTCTTCTGCCCCCTTGGCATTACGACTTCCGGAGTTCCGACTCATCTCCTGGCCCCGCGTCCGGTGACGAGCAGCTGCTTGCCCCTACCTACACTTTGCTTGCTTGCTCTCGCCGCGAGTTTAAACGCGGCTTAACTCTTAAGCCGTCCGTCGTCGATTAAGCCGTCCGTCGTCGAGCTGACGCGATCCATGTAAATGGTAAGCTCAGTTCACACGCACAACGGGCGAAAACAAGCGATGAAACAATCAAACATTGGTCAGCGAAATTCACCAAAAACCATCAGATAGTAAATCTTACAGGACTGCTCCAAACTTTTATGGCTGCGCACGGATAATCTTTAGCTTTGATTCTGATGACAATACGACTAAAAAACCGTAACTAAATACCGTATAAATTGAAACGTTACACTTTTAAAGCATGGTTGTATGACCTTAAAATCACAATAAATTGGATCAACTAAGATTGCAAGACATTTTAAGATGTCAATGGGACTCTTGCAAACTTTTGCTATAAGCAAATAAATAGTCCATTCTGATGTAAAGACCAGCGGAAATCACGAAAATCCCACTAAGAAAGTCTAAAATTCAGTAATAACTCACATAATTGCTGTAACGGCAAGATCGTAATGGCAGTTTAACGCAGGTATCATGGGAGATCGATCCCTGTCTATTACGTCACTTTCTCTATACGGAAACACAGAGATATGTCTCAATTTAGATAGGAATCTCCCATGATACCTGCGTCTCTCCGCCAATAAGCCCGATTCTGAGAGTGAATTTCGTGATTTTTTAGCGTACTCATAGTCATTTTTACAGGTTTTCATGCAAGAATCAACTCTTCAATCCCCCATAGCAAAAGTTTGCAAGAGCCTCATAGATATCATTTTAAGATTCAAAATGACACGAATGAAGTGTTTTGAGCAGCTGATGTATCCATTTCGAAACTGAACTTTTACTGAATCGATAACAGCCTTCTAAGAGAATTAGGACAAGAATATGACTCATAAATTATGATTGTCATTAGAATACGTTTTCCTATCTATAAAAGAAGATTTTTTGCATAGTTGCCGTTTTGGATATATAATCAATGGTATTTTTCAATGCACCGATGATTCCACCGGCTGAGAAAAGATTACCCAGGTCAGTTCAGTGTATGACTGTACTGCACGAAAATATACTCTGATCAGTAAAATTTTCTCAACCGGTGGTGCAATCGCCGTTTAATTATTAAAAAATCCGCAAGTTTTTTTAAGTCATCAACGACTCCACCGGTCGAGAAATGATTACAGATTAGTGTTTTTTTTCATGCAGTACAGTTATACGCTAAACTGACATGTATATAATCTTTTCTCAATCGGTGGAATCAATCATCGGTGATAAAAAAAAATTTCATCAATTATACGTCAAACGGCAGCACTGATTTTTTGGTGCATTTACTCACCAAACTTCTCCATTCTGCAAACGGGGCGGGGCAGTCAGTTTTGATCATTCCGCAGAATGGGCAATTACGCGATTGGGGCGTAACAAGGGTACGCCGCTAAAAGAGAGTTTAATGACCGTGAGAGAAAAACTAATCGGGACTGCCGATTCTCATGCAACAAGGTAATCAAGAATTGCGTCGATAAGCCGATGAAGGGTGATACCTACTAAATAATTCATAATTATCTGGGACGGAAATAATTTTGTGACATCCGGTTTGCCTTTACAGCATTCCATGGATGATTAAATATGGTCACATCTAAAGTAGCCAATAAAACCACAAGTATCATTAATCTATCCAAAGATTAAAACATTAAGATTAATAAAGGCTTGAAGTTATAAGTCGGTGAGAATAACGCATACAGAGTTACAGGGGCTCATATAATAACGTGTCCAACAATCTGGATGGTCAAAGTTGAATTGCTAGGCGGAGGCGCGAGTGGAACTAATCGGGTTCGCCGACTCTCCACATGCAACAAGGTAATTAGTGATTGCGTCCTCAACTCAAATGCGGGTCAGGCGTCATAGGCTCAGGTTTTTATAGCTATAAATACTGAATGCCGTTACGCCCGAATTTGACTATAATCACGCGCCGTTTAACTTTCGATCGCTCTCAACGTTGCCGCTCGTTCAAAGAATCAACAAGTCTATGGAACTGTTTTGCTATACAGCAACATGTGCATATCCGAGCTTTTCAATGGATTTTAACACCGAGCCATTGATAATAACGCTTTACAAACTTAGAAAGTCCACTTATGAAAAGACGTTTACGCTATTTTAAAACCCGTCACTTCAGTTCATACAGCATCGTACCCTCGAAATGGGGCTCTTGGTAACGTTTCGTAAGCGATTGGATAGTAGTTGTTGTTTGGGTAAAATCCACTGAAAATTATGATGAGCTCATTGAAAGTTTACGAAATGCACTCTCTGACTCACAAATTAACTTTAAAGTTTAAAACGTAATGGCGGTGCTATGCAGGTACCATAAGAGATTCCTATCTAATTTGAGGCTATACTATGTGTGTTTCTGTTGAGAGAGTGCAGACGTATAAGGAATCCCCCAGGGTCTGAAATGTTGTGTTTTTGTATGGAAAATGGTAGTACTTGATGAGTTAGAACAGTGATACCTTTAGTGTTTTCCTAACTGTCCCGGTTTTGTAGAAACACACGTGTAAAAATGTAAAGAATCGTGCGCGTAGTGACGTTACTATACGTGGAATTCCCATTTGAAACTAAGTATTTCGGACCAAAATCTCATCTCCGGAACATTGGTATTTAATTAGAAATCAAAGGCATATTTGTTCTCACCTCATCAAGTATTTTGAATTTCTTAATAAAAAACACAACATTTCAGACCCTTGATGCAACTGTCCCATTAGAATGGTAGCAAATCTAGTTCATGCAACTGACCTATACATTATAATGGGGCTCTTGCTAACTTTTGCTACACGGGATTGAACAGTTGATTCTTGCATAAAAACCTGTGAAAATGACGATGAGTACACTAAAAAATGACGAAATTCAATCTCAGAATCGAGCTTCATAGCGGTTCGACGCAGGAATTATGGGAGATTCCTATCTAAATTGAGACATACTTTTGTGTTTCCGAAGAGACAGTGGCATATTAGATAGGAATCTCCCATGATACCTGCGTCGAACCGCCATTACGATCTTTCCATTTAAGTAGTTATGTAGGTTTATTACTGCATTATTAAACTTTCTCAGTGTGATTTTCGTGATTTTCGCTGGTTTTTATATCAGAATGGACTATTCATTTGCTCACGGCAAAAATTTGCAAGAACCCCATTTCGGAGCATAATGTTATTTCAGCGTAGATCAGGCAACTTTGGCCATAAAAGCCACGATTGAGACAAATAAGAAATTATCAGTCAATTGATTGCGAGGGTGGAAAATAGACGGTGCTGTGAGGTGAGGGCGAGATGGGTAGGTAGTTGGAGGGAGGGGCGCGGGGGTTCGATGTTTTTCCAGAGTTCTCACGCTCGAGTGATTAACCAACCCTAGAACCTTCATCACCGCGTAGGGGTGAGTGGCACACAGTGCATCAAAACTTAGGTTATTCCCAACGAGCTATTTATCTTGAGTGGTGGTCTAATGGAAATTCTGTGTAACCGCCCATAAAGTATTTTTAGGTTTAAGGTTTAATTTTTTCCATTTATTCCCATGTATTATAGTGCAACCGCATATTAGATCGAGGTATGCCCAAGCCTTTATTCGTTGTACTGAAATACACGGTAATAAATTCAAACAAATTACACCTTAGACCTAACCTAAAAATACTCCATATGGTGGTTACTTAATAGATTTTCCATCTACTGCCACTCTAGAAAAATGTATTGCTCCGCAGAAGTGCTTCCCAACAAGAGTTTCTGTATTCCGCTTCAGAAATTTTTCAAGGTCAATATTATCAGTCAGAGACTGAAAATCTGTTTTTTTTTTTTTTTTTTTTTTTTTTTTTTTTTTTTTTTTTTTTTTTTTTTTAACTGCAGTACGCTGAAAGTATAATCTTATATTTTACTCATATCTTTCTATTTATTGTTCATAAAATTCCGCGCTGCCATTTCGTGTATTTTTTCAAGGCATTTTTCAATACACCGACGATTCCACCGAAAGCTTTGCCCACATTTTGTGAAAAAAAAAACAAAAAAAACAAAAACAAACAAAAAAAAATATATATAAAAAAAGAAAAAAAAAATAATAATATTATTATATTTCGAAATAAACACCCTCCAGGCAGCGTTTCTGCACTGAGAAAACCAAAAGAGAGAGAGAGAGAGAGAGAGAGAGAGAGAGAGAGAGAGAGAGAGAGAGAGAGAGAGAGAGAGAGAGAGAGAGAGAGAGAGAGAGAGAGAGAGAGAGAGAGAGAGAGAGAGAGAGAGAGAGAGAGAGAGAGAGAGAGAGAGAGAGAGAGAAATATGAGAGTATTTTCGTGAATTCATTCATATACTGAACTGAATTGTGTAATCTTTGTGTCAACCGATGGAATCATCGGTGCATTTGAAAATGTCATTGAATAAGTATACATAAAAAGGCATGGTAGCTCTGTAAAATGAAGTCCGGGAAATTATTTAAATCGGTCTACTGTGTTGCAGGGAGGACATCCAGCGGGTGCCACCCCTTTTAAACTCGATATCAACACAGCAATCAAATTAGTTAATGCAAATCAGTTAAGGGTGTCGGTTGAGAGAAATGGGGTGTAGAGCGGTAGGAGGGTGGGGGGAGGTAGGGTTGGTAGGCCGCCCATGATTGACCGAGTGCACTTTTTGTTGACTGTAAAAGTGCTTATGAGTGCATCTCAGTTGCATGCGATCGCGGCGAGCTTGGCAAATGGAGCGAGCGAAGGGCCATTGTGCAAGGATACCCCCTTCAATTATGTCTCCCATTATGGGGCTCTGATTCAATTTCCAGGGGCACTTTCCTTCGGTCGAAAAATCGGTTTTTTGTTCAGGACGGAGTGGGACATCAGAGAATTACGTAGAGTGGGTCTAAAAATAGCGGCAAAAACTCTCGCGCATTCATATTTTGCATTATAATAGCGACCATGAGACGGCGGTCCGTGAGCTCAAAAGAGGGGGGGGGGGGTGTTTGAAAAAATGTGGTGGCCTCTTTTGAGCCTTTCTCTTTTTAAACGTTGAAGGGGGGCTTGTCTCCATTTTTTTTTAAACTTTTTTCACAAGAGTGGGAGGGTGAGGCTCTCATGCAGTGGCGAAGCGTGCAATCTGGCACCGTTGAATTTGGCTCATTAAAACCCATGAAAAATATCGAATTGTCAAGGAATCTCCGATGACCAGCGGATTCGATCTTTTCTATGGGTTCAAATAGACAAAATGCCATGTTGCCAAATAGCACGCTTCGTCACTGGAGGCTCTAGCCCCAACCCCCCACTTCCACGGATTGCCATGTCAGTATAGTCGCGCCAATCCGACGCGTTCACGGTATTACGGCTCATTCCATTGACAAGCACAGTGTCAAAGGTGAGTCAATCTATTCTTAAGTGAAGTGAAGTGAACTGCGAGAAAAACGTGCTTTTATTTGTTTTCTCTACATATTAGGTGTAGAACAGGGTCGCCAGCACACAGTACATCAAAAAATGAAATTTGCTTAGTATAATTTTACGAATGAAAATCAAGACTGTGTGAGTGGCTCGCAAGGATTAAATGGCCAACGGAAAAAAAAATCCTGGATGCAGCTTTGATTATCAATATGTATATCATAGTTAACCCAAAGTCACACTGAAGCAATGGAGCTGTTGCAAACTTTTGATACAGGCTTATTAATAGTTAAGTATGGGGTAATACCCTGTAAAAATAACGATTAGCGCACTAAAAAATCACGAAATCCACTCCTAAACTCACAAAATGCTTTTAAATGCGAGACCGTAATGGCAGCCGAGGCCGCGGTTTTCTTATGGCAATTGTATGCTTCTTCTTCTTTTTGTGTGGTGTTGCGAAAACACCTCGTGTAGATGGTGCTGATTGAAGATAGGGAACCCCAATGAAAACCGCGGCCCCGGCCGCCATTACGGTCTCGCGTTTAAAAGCATTCTGTGAGTTTAGGAATGGATTTCTTGACTTTTTAGTGCGCTAATCGTTATTTTTACACGGTATTACCCTATAATTAACAATTAATAAGCCTGTAGCAAAAGTTTGCAACAGCTCCATTCATTCACTATACGTTTTTCATTGATAGTTCGCCTACAGACTTTCAGATTAATCGAACTACCACAGAAAGAAATGAGGAACACGGAAAGATGAAAGCGTAAAAACTTACCCGTAAATTCGAGGCCACCAAGTTTCCAAATTCCTTTTTTATTCACAAATATACTACCGGGACATACATTGTGATGTAGTGTATGGCCAATACAGTGTAAAAATGATAATGCCTCCGTAATCTGAAATCATCGAAACAGAAAAATGATCGAAGACATTGTTCTCTTTGTCTTCAAGTTTTCAAGCATCAAGTTCGGTACCTAACAAAAAGTGTTTATTATTTCCATTCGTTTAGAAAAACAATACTAACTCGATACTCTGCTAAACAAAATGTCAATTTCTTGATGAATATCTAAGGACTAGCTCTGCATCTCCGCCAAAAATCCCGTCAACGTATTCAAAAATAAGGCAGAAAGTACGAAAACAGGAATATATTAAATCGTCTCTTGTATCAAAATACGATTGTCCTTTATCGGCACTTTCAGTCTTATTTTTGAAATTACTGCGGCGAGACATTTAGGAAAAACATTCTTTAGATGATTACCTCGTAGCCGAAATTCTGTTTTTGAAATAAAACAACTTCTGGCCCGTAATTTCACATTAGTTAAAGTGACTTGATAAACCACAGTGTGGTCATTTTGTTCGTGTTTGCTGATTGGCTGGCGTTTACGCACCCATAGCGCTCTCGTCCTTTCATAAGGACGCATGTAAAATACCTGATTTTCAAAAACTAAGAACGAGTGAATGTGAGTGGAGAGGAGAGTTGAGAGAATGTAAACAAACTGGCCGCTGACACCTGAGACAAAAGGATCCCGTAAATTCACTGATTTATGAAAAAATAAGGGCTAAAGTTGGAGTTTAGCCCAGTTTCATAATTTTGACGCTTTACGCTTTTGATAGAGACCTTATTTATCAAAAGTTCTAGATTTATATTTTTTAAGTTTTTTTTTTTAAAATTGGGTGTTTTACACGGGTTTTTATGGGCGGGCGGTAAGGTTGGCTTGGGTGCATAGCAATTGACCACACTGTGGTTTATCTGGTCTCTGTAAACATCAATCGAATGGTATATAGCGCTACACTGGTCGAAATCGGCACTAAACGGCGAAGATCCTCCTTTAATCTATGAGATTTATCGCGAGTCTCATTTGCACAGAATTGAGTGACTCTTACGCTTTAGTAAGTATTGCAGATATATCAAATCGCATTTCTAAGATGCAAATAGTGCTTCGCTAGTCACGCTGGGAGGTATTCTACGAAATTGAAGGGACTAAAGGGCTTATCAATGTTCAGTTTTCTTGTCCTTCTCTCCTGCAAGCCCCCTCTTTCATTTCCCTCGCTTTCACGACCTCTTGAGAAGATTCATAACCCTTGGTTACGTTCTAATTCTGGACATTTTAAGGAGAGAGATAAAAAAAGAGTGCGTCCTTCTAGACTGTCTGATTTCTCGGAATGAGGCGAATACTGAAAACGCAATTCACATTAAAACCATGACATCTGAATTCAGCGTCCGAATATAAATTCCCGTCTCAAGGTTTGCAGGGAGTGCGGCTTCCCGCAAGAAACTAAAGGGTGCAATTCAGAGACTTTACAAAAAAAACCTCCTAGAGTTGACTTTGACCGGATAATTCTTTGAGAATTTTTCATTTGAACTATATGTGTATAAGGAATGCAGTACCGAAGCGTGCAATTTGGCAACGAAGTATTTTGTTCATTTAAACGCATCTAAAAAGTCGAATACGAAGGTGTCTACCGAGCACCCGACCCTTCGATCTTTTTCATGGATTTAAATGGACGAACTGCAACGTTGCCAAATCACAGGCTACGCCACTGCGGGAATGAGGAGCAATGGAGTGGATATGCGAGTCACAAATGGGCGTTTTGGAGGCACTTTTTCAAGGTAGTTACCGATCAAGGTAACAAAGCCTTATAAAATATCGATTGAAATAAGTATATCCTATCCTTACGATAGTAACCTTCTTATTGAAGGGGAGGGGGGGGGGGGGAGGGCGAGCGAGTCCCAAGCACCCTAGTTTTCTACGATTAAATGATGGAATTGTAGAAATGATCATAATATTAATTCTACTGATTTTCTTTTCGAATTTGAGCCACTGTGAGGGTGTGAAAATGTTAAACATTATACTTTATTATTACTACGTAATTTAATTTTTATGAAAAACGCACTTAAAAGTCATGGAATCCACGCTGACTTTTTTAAAAACAGAACTGGCCCATTTAAAAACAAAAAATAAATTAACTTTGCAAGTATTTCTATAGCCATTGATGTTGAAACTCATTTTTACTATAAGAAAGTCACGTTTGAAATTTTAAATTGGTCCTATTCTGTTTTTTACAGACGTGCGTGCTTTTTGGAGTTCATTACACACGGTTTACATACTTCAAGAAAAAAGAGGATGCCAGCATTTTATCGGTATTTTATGGTATCATGGTATTAAAAGCCATTAATTAATGCGTGAGCTCTGGTTAAAAAGACCACGATGGCCGGCTCTTAGCAAATTGTTGCTAAAAGCAATTATATTGTCCTACCTGATATAAAAACCAGCGAAAATCTGGGAAATCACTATTGAAAAGTCTAAAATTCAGCAATAAACCCACAAAACTGCTGTAACGACAGTATCATAATGGAGGTTCAACCCAGGTATCATAAGCGATTCCCGTCTAATGTGTTACTTTCTCTACGGAAAACAGAGATTTGTCTCAAATTAGATAGGCATCTCCTGTGATCCTTGCGTCTCTCCGCCATTAAGCGCGATTCTGATGGTGAATTTTGTGATTTCTTAGTGTACCGATCGTCATTTTTACAGGTTTTTATGCAAGATTCAAATCTTCAATCCCCTGTAGCAAAAGTTTGCAAGAGCCCCATTTCGACTATGACGACTGTTCCAAAAAAGAATATAATATGGTTACAGTCGTTTTTGGAACTGTCGTATATTCGCCATAGTATCGTTATTTTTTCCAGGGTGTAGTAGAAACAGAAAACATTGGCAAAACAAGAATTCGGAACAGAGTCGGCGTATTAATTAATGGCTTCATCCGATGTACTTTTACGTGCCTTCAAAGTTTCTGAAACTCAAAACGTTTTCAGTTTTTCGTTCGAAAACCCAAAATAAAATAATAATAATCATAATATAATTTCGTCGCGGTTTTTCTGTGAGTTTTGATTCTCAAATCAGTTCAATGTTTCCCAAAATGTTTCTCTGCATCAATCATATCATCCACAGTGATTGACACCCACAGTCAACCACATCCAATGATTCAATTATAATTATTTAAATAGTGCTTTGCCGAGATTCAAGAGTTTCCTGGATTGTTCTCCAATCGTGCTCGGTCAGTTATTTTTAGTTTCCGGATAAAAGCTATATAAAGGAACGTTGAAAATGGACTAAGTTAATTTGATTTGGTTGCCTACATTGCTCTTCCGCATTCTGAAATTTATTTCGTGATTCAAAACTCAATAATTTCCTGGAAAAGTGTCTAATTCAGTGAAAAAAGCATCCATGTTGCCAATTCAGGTTTGTCATTTTCTTGCAAGGAGTTATTTTCGTTGATCCAACAATTAATTTAAGGAGAGACCTAAGGTTTTTTATACCATTAGTTATGCAGTTAACATATTTGTCACTAATTTCACTTCCAATCACAATACTTTAACTTTATTTGATTTTTACTCAATTCGGCAACACTTCATCACATTAATAAGGTATTTTCGATTTCGATGTTCTGACATTTAGAATTATGAAGGCATTGGTGAAGCACATCACCGAATACTTATTGGTTCAAAGTGGTATAACATTTTGTTAACTGACGTCATAAATCAGCATGTTTAAACGGTTGTAACTCGGTTAATACTGAACGGATTGCAGTGAGGGTCTGTTGCAAAATTTTGCTACGCCAATAAAGTATACTGTAAGGTGGGGTGACTTGAAAGTTTGAAACACTTTGATATATGTTAGGTTTTCAGTATGGGGCAGCACTGGGTGGACATATCCCATCACCAAAAACCTCATTTGAAAAATATAAACATTCGACAAGCTGCCATATACTGAAAACTCAATCCTAAGGCATTCCCCTGTTGCGAGTCACCCCACCTTACCCGTTTGATGAATTTTATCGTGAAATCAATTAAAACGGACGTTCACAAATTTACTGAAAAACTTTATCTGTTGATGAGAACCGCCGCCAGGTGGCGACATCCCATCGACTCTTCTCGTTACCACGGAGTAAATAAGAAGATCAATTATAGGTTATGAAGAAGAGACGTCTCCCATTCCCAGGCCTAGAAAACTGTATTGAGTCCTATTCCTGTCAATTCCTGTTTATCACATCCTCATCCTGTTTATCCAAGTCATATACTTTCCTGAGTAAACGAGTAATAATCATTTATTCTCCTTTTTATTTTTCTTGGTATTGGTAGCATTCCTACTATGATTAACACAATCAGCAAAGAATTTGGGGTACTGAATTCGGGGATGGGGGGCCCCCTGCCCCCCGCTGCGGTCACTCATGCAATCTAACGGGTTTTAAGAAATAGATGTAATCGCATGCGAAAACCAATCTAACTTAGGATAGGTATGGTTGCTTATGATTGAATCCATTTCTTTAAAAAATGCCAGAGGCTCGTTTATTGTTTTACTTATTGTTATTGATTTTCAATTTTGTCTGCATGTTCAATCGTATTGAAAGTTTGACTTTTTATACTCACTTGTAGGAAGCCGTATTTGAGCTCTATGCCTAAAAAACTATAATCCTTAGCGTGGGCTGGCCTAGGTATTGGTTGTGTGTGGGCCGAGGCGCCGGTTTCAGGTGGCCCCGAGCCGGTTCCCATAAATTCGTGATATGCCAAGATATTCGCCAAACTCGCCATAATTGGCTCCGTGGCGAATGCTATTGTCTCGCTGCACTCTTCGATGGCGTGAACCACCTGGAGGATCCTCGGATGCCGGAACCTCTCCAGCTGCCTCACGCCCCCTCGTAGAATTTCAGCTATCGTCTCTTTCCGCTTCGGTTTGTGAAGCTTCTCGGCCAGCCGCTTCTCGAAAATGAAGATCGAAACCTCCTAGAAGAAAAACAGAAAGAAGAGACAGACATTATTGACTCATAAAACCCCTCATATTTGTTTTTGTTTTTTGGAAGTTCAAGTGTCCTCTTTTGCCAACTAGGGCCCAATAGACGAAATAGAAGAGAGAAGAAGAAAATATGAAAGAGAAATGAGTTACGTCCATGTCCTTTCGAGATGACTATAGAATTAAGAACATCAAATCTCTTTAGGCAATGGGTCTGTTGAAAACTTTTGCAACAACGATTAAGAGTGTATAATCTAATGTAAAATTGCCTGAAAAGTCCCCTGGTGGCATCAGAAAGTCATAAAATGCCGTAATAAACTAACCAGAGGCGTTTAATGAAATCCAAAATGGCGGATAAATATCGAGCAATTTGTATGCATGCACTACGAACATCCAAGGATAGCCAACCTCACAATATCGATCACAACCAATCTCAACGTAAGCAAACACATAACCCCCACCTCCAGTGAGGTTGTCAAAGTTGGCCATCCTTGCATGCTCACGGTGCATGCATACAGATTGCTCGATATTTATCCGCCATCTGCCTATTGAGAGTTTATTATTGCATTTTATGACTTTCTATATCGCTGTACCAAAAGTTTGCAACAGACCCATTGAAGGGTCGATTCGGATGTGAAACGCTCCAAAAATAACAATCGAAACACTAAAAATTAATAAAATCCACTTCTTAACTCACAAAATGATTTTACACGCTCGACCGTTGTAGCGTTGAGCACTTATACTCGGCGATTCCCATCTAATAAATAACGTCACGCCATCAAGAAGCGTCCAGTGTAAGAAGCTACTTTTCTTTGGCACCGTTGCGTCGCGTCGTCATTAGGTGTCACGGTACCATTAACTCTTCATGGACCAAGCCCAAGTAAACTCGTTTTTTCATCTAGTCACTTTCATATCGTTCCAGTCTCACGACTCCGAATAAAGGTGATTATCGATGTAGACCGTTACAAGATAAGAATTAGTCGGGCGCCTTCAATTCATCGTATAGGCAATTCCAACTCCTCAGAGTACGAACAGTTAACTACTCTCCTTTTATAAACGGAAGAGAAGCGTTCTAATGAAACTATTCTGGTCTTTAAAGGGTTAATCGACTGTTAATCACTCCTCAGGTGACTAGTTACTCTGTGAATTTTCCTTCCCAGCATAGAAAGAGTGACGAGATTAAGATGGAAATCTCCCATTATTAACGCCAAGCGCTGCCATTCCGGTCCCGCATTTTAAAGCATTTCATGAGTTTAGGAGTGGATATCCTAAATTTTACGCGCTACCATCGTTATTTGTTGAGGTTTTCGAGTGTTAATCGACCCTTGAATTGCCTGTCGCAAAAGTGTGTTACAGCCTCATTGCATTTACTGAAGCTGAAACTGATGCTCAAGGCTCAATCTTATATACCGTGAAAACAGCGCTAAAGATCCAACGACTTGTCTGAAGTACAAATGCCTCTGTAGGCAATCAAAGTGGATCCTCAGTGTAATTTCCAAACTTGCTGGGAAACTTACACCCGAACTCAAGACTGTTGTATACTTATATCACTCTTCCCTGGAGCGCCGCGGTCTAGTTTCGATTGCTGAGGAGACCTCGAGAGTAAACTCACTCAAGTCAAAAAGCGCGTAATGTTATAGTTGCCGAGCTGTCTATGAGCAAAGAGAGTGAACGAACCCGGAGACTCCACTTTCAAACTGAAAATAATGGGCGTGTTTCGAAAATATTTTAGACAGTTCGGTGAGAAACAAGAAAGAAAGAAAGAGAGAGAGAAAGAGAGAGAGAGAGAGAGAGAGAGAGAGAGAGAGAGAGAGAGAGAGAGGGAGGGAGTGAGAGAGAGAGGGGGGGGGGGGTAAATAGTTACTTTACCAAGTCAAGTCAGGGGGAAATGGGAAGAGGAAATCAAAGGGAAAATTATGTTTATTACTTTTAAACGCCGTCACTCACTTATCCTCTCCCCCCACCCGCACCCCCTCTGTCTCTTTTATTTCATCCCGGGTGAAAAGTTTCGGGAAACTTGAGCGAAGAAAGTTGTTGGAAGCACGTCTTTTGTGTTACTTTACTTTTTCGTTTCTTTCGGGGCTTCGTTCGGTGAAAGTCATGATTACTCACATCACGACTCGAAGACCGTGACTGTTCCGTTTTCGCACCTGAGGCAAGGTACGTAAAGATTTAAATCTCCCCCCCACTCTCTCTCTCTCTCTCTCTCTCTCTCTCTCTCTCTCTCTCTCTCTCTCTCTCCCCTCTTTCTCTCTTTCTCTACCAACCCTCTCCGCTTTTTTCTATGCTCCTCAAATTGTTAGTGTCGTGAATTTTGAAACGAGAACTTTTCGAAGGGCGGAGGCGTTTAGGGAAAAAGAGCTCTTTTTGTTTATAGAGAATCAATGTTTAAAGGGTAAGTATTTACGTTCCCCAGACACAAGGGAAATTCTTCGTTGCGACATAAAGAAGGTTAAATCTTACGCGGGGCCGTTTGATAGAGACCGAGCTGATTTTGGTCGCTGACCCCAGATCGGTCATAATTTCTCCTCCATACTCTACAGTTATCTGAGAAATGGAACTGTTTTCACAAAATTGAGATCAACCCTTTCGCTATATATAGTCCCTTCTAGAAAAGCTTTGTTAACACGGATTTTTGCAAAACTTCAATAACAACAAAAAAATTGACATACACATGAAGTCATAAGAGAAAAATTCGTTCGACCCTCTTCGGCTCTCTTACATTCGGTGTTGACTCATACTATTTGGCAACAAAGTTTTTCTCTCAGTTGCATGTATTTTTATCAATCGATTGTTAGTTAGCAGTGCTTCAATATCAGATAGATCGTTTTACTCGTATATAGAATCAAATGGAGGATTAACGTCGTTGCTATATTGCATAAGCCGCCATTGCGGAGATTATACTTGTAGCCGTTGTAGTTGCTCTTCGAGCACCTTTCACGTCTAGCATTCAAGGCAGTGCAGTGGCGCAGCATGCAGTTTGACAACGTTGCAGTTCCTCCATTTAAACGCATGAAAAGGATCGAAGTATTGGGTGTTTAGTGCACACCTTCGCATTCGACCTTTGTCATGGGTTTAAATGGACAAAAGTCAACGTTGCCAAATTGCACGCTACGCCACTGATTCAAGGGGTATTGATGAGTCGTTGTGCGGAATTTCAAGACGTCGCTTCGTTGAAAAATTAGATCTGTGATGAATCGATCAATGTAAACCACGAATACACTTAAAAAAACCTCCCTCCGATTTCAAAAGTTTGCTTCAAGTTTAGTGTAGCAGAACGACCCCAATCAGAATCGAGAGCTAGATAAGTATCAGTATGACCAATATTTTTATCAGAATTATCAGAATAATCATAATCCGCTTTTAAAATTAGCAATGATCTACAATGATCAAGTTTATCCGCTCTGTTTACTTTTCTATCCAAAAATTCGTTAGTAGCTTGGAAAAAATTGCAAACATGCATTGGCAGCTCGTGTAATTAGGCAATATTGGCTCCTCTCATTTTAAACCTATGTAAAATAATCGATTTTTGGTGAGACGAAGAATCGATTACTTTACATACAAACCAATGGAGAAAAGCACATATGCAAGAGCCGCCATTGCGAAAATGACGACATTTTTTCGGTTTTTTCCCACTACCTGATCTCTGGCCATGACTCACAGTCAGTTAATCCAAATATTTACATCTTATATTTACCTCTAAACCATATCCTTAGTTGGCTGAGAGAGAGCAATGATATTTTCGTAAATCTCAACTTATATTTCATCAAACACTGTTAGATGATAAAGATAAGGTGGTATTGATACCCAAAGTTTGGCTGGAATCAAGCCGTAGGAAAAAACGCCGATTTTGAATAACTATCCAGCTGATGTTTTATTATTGAAAGAAGGGAAGTTCGGGGAAATGTATAATTACTCGAAATATAGCTTTACTTGGTCACATGGGTTGGTCACAAGCCATAAAATACTCGACAACACTGCTGATGGTAGAAGCAAAGCGCTCTCTTTTACCAAACTAAAGTCGCGTTCGTGTGTTTATTTTGCTCTCGAGTCGAGCGTTATCAGGAAAAACTCATACCCCGGAGAAGGGGCCAACTACAAATATTCACTAGCTAACGGGAGATGAGAGAGGGAGGGACGGTATGACGAAGAGGGGGAGGGGAGAGAGGATGGATTCTTTACTCTATCTTATTTATATTTTATTTCTTGCTTCGCCAAACATTTTCCTCGGGCACTTACAACGAATTGCATTGCCGGGTGGGTATAACGGGCAAAGGAGTTATTTTTGACATCTCCTTATACGCTTATGCAAAATTAAGATCTTCCCTCTTCCCCAATTCACCCTTTTTGCTCTTCTCATGTCTATCTTTTCTCTCTCTCTCTCTCTCCCTCTCCCTCTCTCTCTCTCTCTCTGTCTCTCTCTCCCTGTCTCTCTCTGTCTCTCTCTCTCTCTCTCTCTCTCTCTCTCTCTCTCTCTCTCTCTCTCTCTCTCTCTCTCTCTCTCTCTCTCTCTCTTAATCTCTCTCTCTCTCTCTCTCTCTCTTAATCTCTCTCTCTCTCTCTCTCTCTCTCTCTCTTAATCTCTCTCTCTCTCTCTCTCTCTCTTAATCTCTCTTTCTCTCTCTCTCTCTCTCTCTCTCCCTCTCTTAACCTCTATTCTTTCTACTTACCTCCCCCTCATTCATTCCTCTTTCTGCCTCTTAAAATAAAACCAATGGGGCTCTTACTACAACTTTAATACGAATTGGAAAGTTTATTCTTGCGTAAAGTCCATCGAAAATGTCGAAAAACACATTAAAAAATTAAAAAATTCATTCAGAGACTCACAATGTGACTTTAGGTTATATGGCGTAGTGTCCGCAGTGACGGTGCTAACGCAGGTACCATGTGAGCTTCCTATCTGCTTTGAGGCTTTCCTCTGTAGGTTTCTATAAGAGAGAGTGATAAAGTAGACAGGTATCCCTCATGACAACTACGTACATAAAGCCACTATCCAGGTTATATATTTATGTTCTTGAGGGTCAAGTTTGAAATTTACCAACCCTCAAATTTTTACATCTGTCCACCTTTAATACCAATCCTGGAACACCGTGCGGCGCACAGTGCAGCGACCTGTGGACAAAAGTCAAAAAACCGACCATCTTGTAGGGTTTTTTGGACTTTTCCAATGGTAAGGGGGGTAACCAATGGGTGAGTTTCCGGCATTGGTTTTCTTTAGTTACAAAATCAATGGCTGTGGCGACAATGGGAGGATAAGAGATCGACGTTTCAGATTCGGCGACGCGCATTTGAGTTACGCAGTGGCGCTACCCTAGATGAGTCAGATCACGAAGACAAATGTCGAAATAACAACAACTATGGATCTCTCCACTTCCGATAAGTTATTTCTTCAAGAAAATATGTTTGTTCACTTATTTAATTGAAATACTTCGCTTATTAAAGCTATTTTGGAAAAAAAGGTTAAATTTGCCGGTTTTTTTAATTATTCAAAATGTTTGGAGACGTGTATAAAAAATATAACGAATTATAACGCCCCCATTTTCACATATTTTGTAGCCCAAACTATGAGGATTCAGAATATTTGTTCAGATTTTGCGCAAACTTGCGCATAATCTCACAGCGATAGTTTGAAATGCGCCGGTTTTACCATACTCCCTTAAAATCGTGTTTAACCTGGGCTCCTAGTAATATTCACAATTCTTCTGAATTAGTTGGTATAGAGAGCAATATGGGCTTGAGACCTTAATGAAACAGTGAGTTGTGGTAACAAAGTCGTCTTGTATGATTCTATTGCTTAATAATCCCTCTTGTGATTCTCATTTCTTTAAATTGCGAAGTGAATGTTCTTAAATCAGAATAAAGAACTGATAGAAATAAGAGAAGAGGCAGAGTATTTTCTTCGAAACATCTTGGCTAGGTACCTAATAAACAGCCTACTTGAGACTGAAATAATTAATGCTGCATTACAAAACTGAACTTAACAAGTAAATAAAGCAGAATGAACATCTTCAGGATTTAACGATGACACGCTATAATAATTAAGTCACGAATTTACAAGTGTTATATTTTGGCAACTTTAGAGGTATTTTTGCAATTGAAAAGGAGGATGCAAAATGGAAAGTATCTATAATATTTTTGACATTTTGATACTTTTAGCATAAATACGGATTAATCTAGGAGAGAATTATTTCACTCAACTGCCTGAGAAAAGGCCGTAAAAAAACCCTTTAATTTCATTTGACAATGCATTGCCGCAATGGTGAAACTCAATAGGTGAAGGTTGAAGTTGTGTGATTACAGTCGCCTCGCCACATACATCCACGTTCGAGCCTCAACACTCTCGCTACAATTGAATCAATATATATTTATAACATAATTTGTTTCAATATCTTTTGATGAAGACTAAATTTCACTTTCCTTAATCATTAGAGAAGTCGTTTACGCTTTGTTCACGGTTTTTAATAACATATTTTTATCGTTGTTATCAAACTCATTTGGCGAGATTTTTTTTTTTTTCTTTTTTTTGAGCTCGTTGTTTTACTACCAAGCTCACATTATGTTTTATCTAATAAATAATCCAGCTGCATTCTCAACTATCTGATTCTTGATAACTAGTAGTATAGTTTTTATTTGTTGTCAGTCCGACAGAAAAAAAGAAAAAAAAAGGAGTTGCAATTCAACAGTGTTTTCCAGATTGAAGTGGCATGTAGTCATTGGCAGGAGGTACAGTGAGATTTTTCTAGGCCCTATGATCATCCCTCTTTCGAGAAAAATAATGTATATACGTGTAATATTTCATTGACTTAGCATAAATATATTTTTTATACCATCCCACCAATTCGTGAAGTAAACCGATAGAAAAAAAAGGTATTTTACTATGACACAAAAAGGCGTCAAAATAATGTTTGTAGATTCTTGGTGATTCTGCAACCCTCCTGTCCCCTTCAAGATACCATTCAAAATTGTAATTTTCCCAGTGTTTAGCTTAATAAATTACCTACATTTTGCCCAAGTTTCAAGTCTTTATCTGCTTTCGTTAAAAAGTTATGACTTTTGTCCGTATCTCCCATAAGGTCAAAGCACTGTGCGGCGTCCGGAGTCATTTCGAAAAATAACTCAGGTAGAGGAAAAGCTCCAGCACGGAACCACACTGATCCCAACTCAACTGTTGAAAAAATTTCCCCACTGGTATAATATTGCAGCTATTCCGAATTAGACTCAACAAGTTTTACCTACCGGAGGTAGAAAAAAAAAGTTTACCCTTCACATGTTTTTTTGTTTTTTGTTTTTTTTTTTCTTTTTACAGATGCAATATTTTTTTTTTCTTTGAACTTCCCCTCCGGACTTTTATTTGACTAAGGTAACCTACACGAACTCACCGAATTTCAGCAATTTCTACCCTTCAGTTGGAAAAGGCCTCCCTCAGAAAACTGAGCACCAAAAAGCACCAAAACACGTTTCAAAAAATGTCATCACTATGACATCCGGTGGAATCACAAAAAAATTGTGCTTTTAGAATTTTTACCGATGCATTTTGGTCCTCAGTTCTGCCAGAGCGTGATCGAAAAAAATGTTTTCATGAAATCCAGAATTTTTCAGGTTTCGAAATAAATAATAACGTCTTTGCTTTTGAATATTTTTGTTTGGAAAAAGTTCAATGATAAAAGAGCAGTGGAAGTCTGAGTCAAAATTCAAAAGGAAAAAGGGCTGCAGCCGTATTCAACAATCTCAACTACCAAAGAGAAAAAAAAATAAGAACCTCATTTTTCATAGTTTGAACTTTAGCAAGTATGGTGAAGAGAGTCATTTATAAAAGTAAAAACCGGTAGGGGAACACAATAGCTCAATCGCTCCTCTTTGTTTCTCGGTGAAGAGGAAAATCAATATTTACGTCTAAAGTTTTTTTCTTTCTTTCTCTCCATTTCTTACTTTCCTTTTCATCTTCATCGGCTTTGAAGAGTTAAGAGACGGCAGACAAAACCAATATTCCAAACCAAACACATACCTGATTTTTACAAATTACAGGTCTGCTCGTGGTTATCGCTCCCGGTCGGCAAGGTAGAGTCCTTGTATATAGAGAGTTAAGACAAGTGAGACCATGGGCGCGCCATCGAATGCGTTTTTGCACATGTGTTTACATTCTGAAGGCCGTTGTTGTGTTTTGGTCCACTGCAAAGATTAAGAATCACTACGAACAATCTTAGAACAAACCCTTCGAATTTTCCTTCATCCCAAGAAAAATTTGTCCAGCAAAAGTTCAAGTTCGAACCTGTGTGCGGTGAGTGGGAGAACCACTACGGACAATCTCAACCCCTTCGAATTTTCCACCATCTCAAAAAAAATTTGTCCAGCAAAATTAATTCGTTTTATCCTTAAAATACTTTTGGACCCCCTCGTTTGTGAACAAAAGTATGTAAAGAAATGTGCAAAAACGCATACGATGGTGGCGCCCGTAGAGCTTTTACTCATGATGACCAATCAGAGGTTGACTACCCCCTTGTTAGCTTAACCCTTTCATTCATGAAATTCTCGGTCTTCAGAAACGGATTTTCGACCAACATAGTTGATCTTAGCGCTGTCTCGCTTCATCTAAATGGGTGCGATTGTCTTTTTATGTTTTACATAATATTCAATGTTATTCAGCGATGTACATTGAAATGTACACCAGGTCTGAAGGGTTAACTCTCTACAGGAACTCTAGGCAAAGGTATCGAGGGTATCTTAAAATTTAAATAAATCGATCGTCAGAAAATTAACTATAGTAAACCTGTTGTTCATGGAAATGTGACATGCGTGTTATTCGACTTGCGTCACCGATTCATCATTAGCGCACTCGTTTTTCAATTGAAGACCCCAGAGAGATGCTGGAAAAGTGGGATGAGGATGATAACGGAGGGGTGGAGATAGAGAGATGGGAAAAAGGTCGGGAAGTTAAAAAAAATGTAATGTGGGCACAGACTGTTGACTGAGTTACTGCGAAATATAACACAACAGGGAAACGCCGCCGGCTTTTCATGCGTTACAATGACACTGCACCATTTATAAGTGGGAAATAACTTCGATAGCAACAGTGACAAGTTATTGGATTCTTTTTTCCCGTAAATAAAATTGTAATAAAACCTTGCCGCTTTTACGGCCTTCGCATTTTTATTTTCAAAAGCGTGCGGGGGTTTATTTTTCGCTCGTTATGACACGCGTGTATGAAAGATTGAAGAAGTATGTAGAAAATATTCGTAGGTGTTGTAGACGCGAAACCGAAAATAGTTAGTTATTTACGGGAATAATAAGGTGAAATATGTGGATTGTGGGAGGCTTTGAACGAAACGAAACCGATTATTTTTTTCAAACCCTATAAGCTTAGAGAATCAAATCATATATATGAAAGCGCCTTCGCACTCACATGAAGTATTTTCTTCCAATTTATCAAGGAATGGTCGCGCGAGCTTTCTCTCTGAAACATATGTACTTTTTTGTTTGGATTCTCGCAGGTAGGTTTTTTTCTTCTTTTTATTTCTCTCGCAAGTTTCTCTTGGTGTAATACCCACAGGAGATATATTAAGAGTTTTATTTTCAAGTATGATAACTTACACATCTAATTAGTAATCAACATTGATGCGAAAATTATAATGCATTAGACACTTGAAATGAGTTTATTTTGAACCTTAGTTATATCAACTAAGGATCTCCATTTAGTTAGTGGGACTAATAAATAAGAAACACTAATTATGCACTGAAAAAGCAAAAATCAAGTAGAACCGAAGCAGTTTTTTTAAAATAGCTTCTCAGAGCGAAAGTCCTAGCTCTACCGCAGCAAGTTGCGGTTGTCCTGAAGCACTACTTCGGTAGAGCTAAAGCAAGAATAGAGGCTATTACTCTAAAGAAAGTGCTTTGGTACACCTGCAATTTTATCCGGTACAGCTTGAACTTTTGCTCTGCGAGGCTATTTTAAAAAGCTATTTCGGCTGTACATAAACTTTGTTTTTTCAGTGTGAGACACAAGTCTGGCAATTTATGCTTACGATGGGGCTCTTGCTATATTTTTTACTATATTCGATTGAATAGTTAATTCATGCATGATAACCTGCAAAAATTACGATGAGCACATTAATTAAGCACATTCAATTCACTCATAAACTCACAAAATGACTTTGAAGTTTATACGGCGTAATGGCGAAGTTACGCAGGTACCACCGGAGATTCCTATCCAATTTGAGGCTTCTCTCTGTGTCTTTCTATGAAGAGAGACAGATGATCAGATTGGATTCTCCTAAAATACCTGCATAGCTCCGCCATCTTTGATATAGAATTGCGGAAATTTTATGCTTTGGACTAAAAATATCATGTGTAAAGAACATATTATGTCGTTTGGACCAAAAATGACGTTGGGCATTAAATTATTTGGACGCATAGAATGACACTGGACATTTTTCAACTTGGACATAAAATTACATTGGACGTTATTTTACTGTAGATTTTTTTTTTTTTTCACATTGTAAATTTTGGACTTAATTTCCTTGGAGATTATTTCTGGCCTCCTTTGCGACAGCCCCTTTCATACTCCAATAATTAGCGCGGAGAGCAATAACCACTCAAAGCAACTCTTCGCAAATTCGCAGAATAGGAATGCAGTACCGTCGCGTCGGCGTCGCGTCTTTGCTTGCATTGATATGCAGATGCGGAAGTGAGTCAAAAAGGACGCCATAGCCACTTGGCAAGAGAGAGAGAGAGAGAGCGGAAGAAACGTCATGAGGAAAAAGCGAAAGCTTTTTGAGCTTGACTCGAAACGGAAATGCAAAGAGTGTTGAGGACGGAAATGACAAAAGCGCCAGGTTCCAGCGCACGTCATGCGTATATCGCGTCGTATCCCAGTGGCGTTTAACTAGAACTTCACTCTCTCCCTCTTTGTCCTTCAAAATGAGTACGTCAGAAAAAGACAGACGAGGGGGAACAACCACCCATCCTCTCTTTCTCTCCTATCTTTCTCCTACCTGTATATTGGAACTGGTGGCAAGAGAGATAGAATGACTTCTATAGTTATACGCCGCTGCCGTATCCTGTCGTGACGCCTCTCATGAAAAAGTCACGAGGGTTTCGAAGATCTCTCACATATGATGCTTACCGACGAAACGATTGAACATTGAAAAGGGAGAAAGTCTGAAAAAGGTTGAATAGATAAGCATCGTACAGCGTATACTCGATCTCATGCTACTGCACGCAAGTAGGTTGGTTTAGTGTGATGTCACGGAGATTTTGTTTTACAAGATGTTCTCATTAAAAGTGTATCTATGTTTGGCCTCGTTTGGCTCATAGCCGCCATCTTTCAGTTTTCTCACTCTCACACAGAAACACAGTCTAGCCAAAGATTCCGCTGCTTCAAAAGGCTTTTGGAAAAACAGTCTCCCTGTAGTCGACCCAAGCACTAATAACTACGCTTTGATGTCGTTTAAGATGATTCCAGAGTCGATTAGTTCCAACCGTAGACACCACGTCGTGCTGCTCAAATAGGCTACAGTTTTTTGCTAAAGTTGACGAATTTACGCTAAAAACACAAATTTGAGGAATAACGCCGGCACCTGCGTGCTAGAACACCTTCACCTTCAAGCTGAAACACTCAAGAGTAAAGCCGACAATCATAAGCCTCAATGAGTGCGAGTGAGGAAGGTAGACGTATTATCACTCGCATACTCACTCTCACTCACTAATATAACGGCGAAATGAATTTCATAATTTACGGCTATAATTCTCAACCAATTTTGCTCGTTTTGGGCTTAAAAATCCATACAAAAATTTGTGGCTATATACAGACGTTATTGGATTTTTCGTTTTAACAATGGTTTCAGTTTAAAACGCCGAAAACACGACTTTTCTGAAAAGCGACTAGTGACGCTATCCATCCGATTAAAATTTGGAAAAGTTTCGTCTGGAATCACTATAACAACAACAGCAAAAAATGGGCGCCGATCTGTGCGCCGTAATCTTTATGAGAGAAATGCTTTTGCGCCGAAATATCCATGAGAGAAATGCTTTGCGCCGAAATATCCATGAGAGAAATGCTTTGCGTCGAAATATCCATGAGAGAAATGCTTTGCGTCGAAATATCCATGAGAGAAATGCTTTGCGCCGAAATATCCATGAGAGAAATGCTTTGCGTCGAAATATCTATGAGAGAAATGCTTTGCGCCGAAATATCCATGAGAGAATTGCTTTGCGTCGAAATAAATATCCATGAGAGAAATGCTTTGCGCCGGAATCTTCGTGCCAAGATTTCCGGCGCCGAAACCATCCGGATACCGGAGTTGAATGGGCAACGCTTTTTTTGCTTATCTCCGAACCCATCCTTTGCTGTTTGCACTGTATGTACTAGATTCTCGGCAGGGCATTGTTTCGGCAGTTCATCAAGACTTTATCTCGTGTGAAATGGAAAAATAACGAGCAGGATAGCAAATCCAAAGCCCCTTTTCCAACGTTCCAGTTGAAAAAGGAAAGAGAGTTAATTCAGTCGTTATCTCTTTTTTTTCATCATGGACCAGAAAAATTGAGATAAGGGAGGACGAGCAATCTCAGAAGAGTGAAAAGAACAATCTCTAGATGACACGAGAATATCCATTAAAATAATTTCGCTTCAGCGAATCAACAGCGAATTCCGTTGAATCTCTCCCTTTAATAATTTAGGTGAAAAAAAGGGATGAAGTTTAAAGCAACTCACTTTCGGATTTTTTTTCCTCTTACCTCAGTGATTCAAATTGCACGAACATCTCTCGTCGCATAGCATTCATTTATTTAATCTTTTTACATACCCTATATTATTATATTTATTCTTCAACTCTCTTCCACCCTTTTGCTACGAAATAGCGTCTTATTCGTTCTCTTTTTTTTATTCTTCATTTTTTTTTTTTTTTTTATTTTCGTTTTAGTCATCTTATTTTTAGAAGTAGATTCGAATATTTCCCCAAGACATTCAGCGTTTGCGTCACATCCCTCCCTTCATTCAAGTCGATTCGAAGTGATTATTTTAAGCTGAGGATTTTCGCTTGATCTTTTTAGCTCTTAACTCCACTCTCTCTTTCACTCCAGGCTTCTTTCCTTCTTTCTCAATCCAGTTTAAAGGAATTACGATCAGACATGTAAACGCGCGTCAACAAAGGGCCAAAATCGGCAATTGTTAGTTTTTTTTTTTTTTTTTTTTTTTTTTTTTTTTTTTTTTTGAGAATTTATTTCGTTGAAACACCATAATCAACGATGTATATCAATCAGTGTCGTAGCTTGACATTTGGCAACGCTGTATCGTGTTCATTGGAACCCACTTAAAAGGTCGAATACGAAGGTGTTCTCCGAACACCCATTATTTCGATCTTTTTCATAGGTTTAGATGGGCACATTGCAACGTTGCGAAATTGCCACTGATATCAATCTAGATAGGATTTATTATGAGACGTAATGTTGAAACGGCAGCCATGATGGAAATATCTTATGGACATTTTCACACAGGCTCGGTTTGTTTACCTCTTTTTTTTAACCTTAAATAAAAAAGCGTAATTTATATTAGTGGACATTGGTTTGAAACAATGAGCTAAGTATAACTTTAGAGTGGCAGCGGGCTGGTCCACCTTGTGCCACACAGGGTAGAAGGAATCCCGGGAAAAAGCGGAATTTGGACGGTAGATTCCAAGGTTTGAGGTTAAATTTTGTAGGTCGTTCGGAATTTGGCGGGAATTTGGACGGCAGATTCCAAGGTTTGAGGTTAAATTTTGAAGGCCGTTTCCGGCGATGCCCGAGTTTGTTTACGAAACGACCTGAAACAACCTACAAAACTTAACCTCAAAATCGATTTTTACGGCAAGATGGCGGCGCCCTAGGTGACAACAATGAACCAGCGGAACGTTCCTTGATGTGCCACTCTAAAGTTATAGCTCATTGGTTTTAAACGAAAGTTCAAGTGATTAAAATTATCTATTTGGACACAGAATACCTATAGATAGGATTTATGGGACGTAATTTTGAAACACAGAGGAGGAAGCCATGATATAAATCTCTGATGGACATTTTCACACAATCTCGGTTTGTTTGCCTAATTTATATTAACCTTAAATAAAAAAAAAAAATGTAATTAATTAGTGGACAATAATTATTTGTTTTAAACGAAAATGCAAGTGATTAAGAGTGGCTATCTGAACACAGAAATCGACATATTTGTTCATTTTGGAAGGATTTGAACGATAAAGAAACTGACTCATGACAAAAACAAGCAATTTTGTCACCTGGATATTTTTATTGGAATTCTGTGTCGAATAACCATTCTAAAACATTTGTTATTTCGTTTAAAAAAAAAAATTCCGCTGAATCAACCCTTTACTGCATGATTTTTTTTTTTTTGATCCTTGAGACAGGGAAAAATAGTGAAAAAATTCTTTCCATTATATTTCAATGGTAAAGAGCCTGAATATTAATTGTTCCAAATATGGCCTTACCCGAATTTAGGTATCCATGCAACTGAAAATAAAGTTTTCAGGCTGAAAAAAAAATTAAAGTAGTAAAAAATAAGTTAGTAAGTTTCAATAGTTGTTTTTTTGTATATGGTACCCCTGCGTTACTCCCAAACATAACAATGAAAATCGGAAAATCTCTATCAGATTTTTAGTGAGCTAATTTCAACCACTCTGCACGTTCTCTATTCTGTGCTGCGCGCTCTAGGACAAAATCGGCAATTCTTACTCCTTTAGTATCTGTTCCACATGTGACCCATCACCATGCAGCGACAGTACAACTCAAGTCCCCTACTTTAAGGTAAGGCTTCAAAGTAATTGTTCCAGATCTGGGCTCATCTGCAGTTAAGGGTTAATTACAATTTTTGATTTAAAGTTTAGATAAAGTGAAGCAAACAAACCAGAATCGGATTGTTCATAGTGTCTTACTTTGGGATCAGACTCATAACATGTATCAGCTTCTCTTTTCCTAGACCTAATTGTAGGTACGCTTCATTGTAGGTACGCTTTATTGTAGGTTTACACTCTCACTAGTATACCACGGCTAATAATCACCAGTCTCAGCGAAATAAAGAACAGAAACACCCTGTAAACAGGCGAGCATCCTTTGAATTCTTTTGCTTCAGCTTATCATTCTATTTTTCAGTCATAAAACTTCGTGCTCTTTAGTCACCCCCCCCCCCACCCCAAACAAACGGTTTTAGCTCAAACGCTGATTATGCTGGAATTAAGGTACAGCAATGGCTAACTTTTGTGGAGGTTAGTATTTTTATTAAAACCAATTTTCGGGCTTAGCACATCATTTCGCGAGAAAGCTTACAAACGAAGGTCATATTTTGTTGCGAGATCGGAAATTCAAGCTCCATACTAAATGTGCAACGCTGTTAAATCATGATAGTGCTGCAAATGTGCTTACTTCACTCTCACCGAAGTGTTGCATTCTGATGTAGGATTTTCCCTCTTTATTAATTGTTTTTTATTTTTTTTTTTACGCATGTCTCTGCAGACTCTGTTTGTTTTAAACTTGTTTCCACTTTTAATTTGTCTACTCTTTGCTTTTCTATAGTTGTTATCCTCGACCAAGCATTTGAAGTTCATTTTATCTATACTTTTATTTTGTTTGGTTTTTTTACGCACAACTCGACTATCGTTGTCGTATTCACCTGAATATGAAGCAAATTTATCTACAGGCGGAACTCCAGGTTAGAGACCATATTTTCCGCTTGAATTTTAGGCGTGACTCACAGGAAGAGCCCATTCAATTTCACGGCGGCTGACAACATTTACCATAGGGCTCTCAAATTCAGCTGGTCGAGCCGCTTAAACGATTCTGAAGAACATATAAGCGAATGCCACGATGAATGCCGCCGATTCTCCTGGCAGATGCCTTCGTTCTAAAGTGTGAACTCGAGAGTCTTTCAGTCAGATAGCGCCGTGGGTTGGAAAGTAGTTAACTGTTCGTACGTGACTGTGCCGTTGTAGTCTATCTATAAAAATGAAGGCGCATCCTTAATAGTATGACACGATTTCCCGATCGAACTGCGGACGTTTTCGAGAGTATTTGAATTGGATAGCTTTGTAGGTAGAAAAGTAGTTAACTGTTCGTACGAGATTGTGTCGTTTGAAAAACTAAGGCTATTGACTTGTTTTGATTTGATAATTTTTTTACCTGCAGAAAAACCTCGTTAATCGCTGAGCAAGTGGGTCAGCAATGATGCATCTCTAGAAGGGGTATAGAATTAGATTATCTGGAGATTCAGCAATTCTGGGACCGCCAAAATGCGTCCGCTGTTTCAATATTGGGGATTCAATGGATACCCACCTCTAGTGACACTTTCACTTACAGAGTGACTCTAGACGAAAGGACTCCTATTGTACAATGTACAAGCAAAGTCATAAGTCCTGCGTCGAAGATTTCACGCAACCCGCATTACACGTATACAATTAACGCTCTCTTATCTTTATTTTCTTTTATTCTCTCAAGACCGAGAGAGGTTTGGGCTACGTGTAGTGCGGGTTGCGTCGAATCGTTGACGCCGGACTAATGGTTCTGCTTGTACTTATTTACATACCGTATGTAAAAACTCGTTAAAGCTAGTCATTCCGAGTTTATCTCACTTTCAGTTTTCACTCCTGTAACAGATTCCCGCTGTATCGTCTAGTCTTGTCCAAAAGAGCGGAATCAGTTGGTTGGTTACAGAAAAAGTAAATTCTCTTTTAGCATATCTCGACTGTCTTGAAAACCTATACATTTTAATCATTTCTTTTTTTTAACAAAACCCGCTACGACCTACGTACCACAATCTTCTATTTGCAGAGGCAAATGTTTCTTTTGTAAAGAGAGGAGATATCTATACGCAAGATTTCGACAGTGGTAAGTCCTTCCTTGCATAATGCCGGCAAATGGGCATCCAATGGATCAAATTTAAATTGCACGCTCTTTACCTGAAACTGTTTACGTAACTGCCCAACTGAATGGCAGATGGAAAGTGCAATTCCTCCGTTGATAGCGCGTGCTGCGGTAACTCTCTCGTCGTCGACGGCGCGCGACCATAACCCGAGAGAGAGAGAGAGAAAAAGAGAGAGGGTAGGGGAGAGAGAGAGAGAGAGAGAGAGAGAGAGAGAGAGAGAGAGAGAGAGAGAGAGAAGGAGAGAGAGAGAGACAGACAGACAGGCAGAGAGAGAGGGAGAAAAAGAGCGAGCACGCGCTTGTTCACGTGTACTGCGTGTGGCAGCGCTGCGCCCGTGAGAATCGGGATCTCACCGAGCGCTGGGGGCGGGCACGCTCTCGTACAGCACAGTTGGAAATCCTCTCGCTCTATCTCTCTCTCTCTCTCTCTCTCTCTCTCTCTCTCTCTCTCTCTCTCTCTCTCTCTCTCTCTCTCTCTCTCTCTCTCTCTCTCTCTCTCTCTCTCTCTCTCTCTCTCTCTCTCTATCCCACCCTCGCTCTCTCTCTTCTCTCTCACCCCCGCCCCCCTCTCTCCAAGCTCACCTGCTTTCCTGCATCTTTCTCGCTTGGAGGGGTTCGACTGGTGTGTAAGTATAGGGCTGCCTATCTATTCAAGAGCTCAGGGATATAGGCTCCGCTCTTGGCGCGGTGGGCGGCCGCGGCGCGCGGTCACGGTGACGAGGGCGCTGTTTACTACTCGGATGCTGCTCGTGGCCTAACGTTTTCACGGTGTGTTGTACCAGTACGAACGGTGTGTGGAGGAGGGGTAGGGAGTAGATGGGAGGGGAGGAGAGAGAGCTAAAGAGAATTAAGGTCAGGGCCACGCCGACCGACCGCCACGCTTTCCCTCGTCCCCCTCGCATCCTTTACCCCCCACCACCCCCTCCCAATGCGCTCTCTACCACCACCATCACCAGTTTCGCGACTTCGATTCCCAATTGCAGCTCTCTCTCTCCTCTCTCTCTCTCTCTCTCTCTCTCTCCCTCCCTCTCCCTCTCTCTAAAGCACCCTTCTCCCCCCTGCAAATATACTTACACCCCATCCATCTCGCACTATCACTCGTTTACTCGCTGCCTTTTCATCGTAGCCCCCTTTAGCCCTATCACTCATTTTCCAGCCCCTAACTCTTCATTTACCCCCTCCCGTTCAACAGAGTGTTGTTTATATTTTAAAATTGCAAATTTGAGGGACTGTGTAAGTGTATGCGCCGCGCTGACAAAATGACAGTTTTTTTTTGTATTTGTTTGTAATTAAATGAACGTGCAATACACCAGTGACTGCGTTTTGAACATCTCGTCCTAATCAAATCGCCTAATATAAGAATTCTCATAACTTTTTCAGAAGTTTGCAAAATAATGAAAATGAGCACGATGCTTAGAATTTGTTATGTATAGAATGGGTCTGCTGCAAACTTTTGCTAGAACGATTGTTCAATCTAATGTAAAATCGCCTGAAAAGTCCATTGGTGGCATCAGAAAGTCATGAAATGCAATAATAAACTCACAAGAGGCGTTTAATGAAGTCCAAGATAGCGGATAAATATCGAGCAATCTGTATGCATGCACTGTGAGCAATGAGCATCCAAGGATGGCCAACTTTGACAACCTCACTGGAGGTAGAGAATATGTGTTTGTTTACATTGTGATTGGTTGTGATCGATATTTGGTTGTGATCGATATTGTGAGGTTGGCTATCCTTGGATGTTCGTTTTGTATGCATACAAATTGGTCGATATTTATCCGCCATCTTGGATTTCATTTAATACCTCTTGTGAATATATTATTGCATTTTATGACTTTCTAATGCCACCAATCGACTTTTTAGGCGATTTTACATTAGATTTAGCACTATTAATCGTTGCAGCAAAAGTTTGGAACAGACCCCCATTAAACTTACGTCAGATTTTGAAAGGATTTAGATTGACTTTTGCACTCTTCCGATCCTAAATTTGTCATGTTTGGGTATTGAAAAGTAAGACTTTTATGAAAATCTTTCTGCTGCTTGAAATATTAAAAAAACTTTCCTAGAACCGCCCAAACTCAACTCACAATCAGAATGCAATTTCATTTAAAACCTAGTTTAACAATTCAAAAAATGAAAACCAATGTGCTCGTAATGGAAGTGGATGTGTCGTAAATAAATACAAATTCTTTATACGTGTTTAACGGTCATGTGACAAATCTCTCTGGTACACTTCTGAGACAGATAATTCCTTAGGGATTACTTTGATCTAATTTGTCTCTCAGTTTTAGTACTTAATAAGCGTATGTCATGAGGTTTAAGTAACAAAAAACAAAAACAAAAATTGCAAATGGATCATTTGTAATTATGTTCCTGATGAGGACCTGGGACCTAATTTGGAAATCCTCAGCACAAAAAAAAAATGTGAGCAGATAGAAAGAGAGCTATATGAATCATTCATACGATACAGTTTTACAGAACTGACGCTTCGTGGATATTTAATGGCGCATTTTTCAATTCACCTATGGTTCCTCCGGTTGACCAAAAGATCACACAGTTCAATTCAGTGTACAATTGTAATCCACGAAAATACATCGATCTATTAATATTTTCTTTACCGGTGGAGTATCTAATCCGTAAAACGTTGCGGATATATTGATAATTTAACGATGACTTCGCAGGCTGCAAAAAGATTACAGATTCAAGTATTTTCGTAAATTAGAGTCATGAACTACACGCAACTTTAAAATCTTTTGGTCAGTTGGCGGAATCATCAGTGAATTGAAAAATGTCATTTAAAGTACTAAAAGCGGCAGCTCTGTAGAGGAAAAGCTTGCAACAGGAAAACACTGGTTTTTACTCCCTCCTGAAGTTCGTAAAATAATTGTTGTTGTTTTTTTTAAACCTTTAGATTCCAGAAAAATTGATTCTATGCAGGTTTAAATGGATTAATTATGATCACCATTTTGTACGCTTCGCACAGATCCTCAGGCTCGTTCGACGATCTTGACCTACATTTATAAATTATTTTCAACTTCCGTCATTTTCGATTCCTCAAATCACCTCTTACTACATTCATTTCTCATATTTAAAAGCGCATTTGTTCGATTGAGGTAGATAAATTGCTAACATACTTCCCCCTCTCCAATCTCTTCTGGAACACTTTTTTGCGCATTTGAACCTACTTCGTTGGTGGCGAGAAGGGAGGGGGAGTACTTTGTAACCATAATTTGTCTTCACGAAAACCGATCAAACAAGGCGTTCCAAGTTTCACGGTGTACCCCCCCCCCCCCCCCCCCCCCCCCCCCACCCTCCCCCAACCTGTTTCCACGCTCGCGCTGCCTAACCAGCCGCGTCCGTGATTCGAGGCTTTACACGTTATATGTTCGAGCAAAAACAATATGATAAATGTGCGCTCGGGGAAATACAATTTTACAAAATGAAGTTGCCAAATCAACTCAATATATAGGACTTATGGATTTTTTGAGGTAGTGTTGTCACAAGTTCTGTTGGATAAATTTGAATCGAATCATAACTGAGCTATTCCAAGGGTTATTAGTAGAAAATCGAGAATTGTAATCGATTTTAACGTACTCGTTTGGTTGAAAAAAAAGAAGAGGAAAAAAAAAACTTTTCGGTAGCTCTGACAAAACCTTTGTTTGATGACTCAGTGAAAGACTTTAGTTAAGCCAGCCAAATCTAAGGTTCAACCAGCAGAATTTCTTGAGATGTCAAAAACGTTTGGTTACCTCTAACAAAGTATTTTGCTGGGTGATTCTTCTACCCAAGGTTTTGTCAGCCCTTCTAAAGAGTTATTTTGTCTGTTTTTCTTGTGTACACATTGCTGTGTACACAAAATGTAAAAGAGTACGTTGCACAGCTCTACAGATTGTAGATCTACACTCAAAATATATACAGTGCAGATCTACGATCTGTCGAGCTGTGCTCTGGACCCATGTAAAAGACCCCCTCCGCACAGGGGGATGATCACTGATGATCGACTCGTAATGGTTATCGTAATCGGATCGAATGCGTTCAAATCTAATGAGCTTGCTGTTGCGCATCTCTATCACGCAGGTAGCAAGTCGTAACAATCCCACCTCTTCATACTAGAAATGACAGAGATTCCGACCAGTCTCCGCTCGTCAGAATTTCGGTCGACTGAAGTACGAAGAGGCGAGGAAGTGGTTACCTGCGCCATCGAAATGCGCAGTAACGCAAGCTCATTTGCCGATTACAATAACCTCTACAATTCGATCCCCCGTAATCTTCCTCCATCAGGGAGCTGATTCTGATCTTTTGGGCTGAACATGGGGGCTGATTCTGCTCTTTTGGATGTGATGAGACGAGATGGTAGGAATAAATCATTCCAATTAGTTTAAACGCCGTCACGTGACTGATTTTGAGTCATTCGATGGACGGAGGAGTCATTTTTCTGAAATGAACGACTCAAATTACTCCAAATCTGTCACGTGACTCCATTTAAAGCAATTGGAATGATAGATTCCCGCCTTTTCGTCTTGTCTCATCCGAAAGAGCAAAATCAGCCCCCATGTTCAAACAGATTGTGCGAACAAATAAAAGAGCCAATGACTGCACTGAGAAAAAAATCACTTCTTTAAAAATAAGGGAACACGTTTACTTGTGACAGTTTTCCTTATGCGTGAAGGAAAGTTCTATTACATGAAAGAGATATGGAGGACAAGGTATATGGAGGACAGGTATGGACAACACTCGACTCAGGGGGCGTGGCCACTTCGGGAAAAGCAACTTTGGCGCCAGCTTGTCTCCTATTTACTTCGTGTATCTTGCATTTTTGGTTGAGGTTAGGTTTGAAGGGGAAGTCTAAAGCAAATACTTTATTTATTTGAACAATGAAATTTAATTTTTATCTTTTGTGACTATAGAATGAATTAACATCGTCAATCATGTTGTTCATTTTTCTTTTTACGATGTGAAATCTAAATTTGAATCTCGCGGTCAGAAAAATGGCGGCAAAGTCGCTTTTTTCACAACCAATCAGAGCCAACCTCAGAGTGTTGTTCATACCTGTTCTCCATCTATCTTATGTGTCACAACAAGGAATCTTTTACTTGTCGCAGCAGATAATTTCCTTGGGTTAAAGGAGTTTCCCTTAATCAATACTCACTGCGCAGTTTCTTTAACACAAACGAAGTGCATCTTGGATTTTAAAAAAAGAATTTTCTCAGTGTGATGAAGTTATTTGAAAGATTGAAATGAAAAAAAAAAAAACAAAAAACAAAAAATAAAAAGAAATAAAAAAAAGGATTAAAAATAAATAAATAAAACTATTTCCTTACCTTTCCGTCACTTTTCCGGTAGCCGTCGTGTATTTTCCAAATGAGCTCAGGTCCGGCGCTGGCCGCCTGTTTCCGGACCTCAAAGTATTGTAGGATCGGATTGTTGTCCAGAGCCGTTTGAGGGGCATTCGGCGGGTTGCCTTTGAACTTGGAGAACATGTTACCAGCCGGCGAGGAGGTCCAACCCGCCGACTCCCGTCGCCCCAGTCGCAACGTAGTGGCAACTTTGGCTAACTTTAAAACGGAAATCTTTTTAATTTTGTTGTTATTGTTATTGTTTTGCCCGTTGCTGTTGTTGTTGCCGTTGTTATTCTTGTTGTTAATGTTGTTGTTGTCCTTGTCACAACTTCCACCTCCGCCTCCGCTTCCACCAATCCCGCAACTGCTCCTCCTCAAACGGACCGAGAACAAGCTCGACGCATTTTTATTTTGCCGGCTCGTCTCTTGATCCGTTCCGAGACCGGAAACTGCGGGACCGGAAACCGCCTCGCCGGCCTCAGCGGCTTCTGTTTCCGCTCTAGCCGACGCGCTGATCTTGATCCTGTTCTAATCTAAACTACTGCTTATTCCCTTCGAATTACGTCACTCATCAAGCCCGAAAAACAAACTAAAACGGATATCATAGTGAAACGCCGCGCGTTCAGTTTATTTCTAGGTTCACTTGCACACATCACTACAACAACCCAAGGCGTATTTTTGAAGAGATTTTAAGTTATAAACATTTTACAATACGTTGAAGTTGCTTTTAAATCCGAATACAATTTTTTAGTACGTACATAATTTTTGGATTTAGTATTATTAGTTTATTTAAGTTTTATTCTTTCCTAACTTGATTTACAGTGTTTTATGTTTCTACTGTGTTGTTGCTGGTTTTATTTTTATTTTTTTTTTTAGATATATGTATTTTTTTTTCCTCGGAGAATTTAGAGACGGTGATCCATTGGAGGAAGTTCACATTGTTCGGAGCTCACGATGTGACCGGTTACCTGCAACAAAGAAGGAAATCACAATTAATCACAAAAACTGCACATGGAACAAAAGAAAGACACAATGAGATCGCGTGTTTTCAGGTACGAAAACAGCGAGCCAGCGAGCGAGATAAAAAATTATTTCCGTCAAAGTGATGAAGGGAGCCCGCGATACAGTTTTCTTTTGACTCGGTTTGTTATAAAGTTACGGAATTAATCAACTTTGTCAAGAACAAAGGATTTGCGCAAAGATTTCATTCGTTGGCGCACGCCCTCAACGCCCTCACGCCCTCCCACGCCCCGCAACTAAACGGAGAGTTTCACTCGACTCATATATTTTTCGTTTATTTCCTGTTCGAGTGAATAAAGGGACATTGCGTCGGTCAGATTTTCGCGCCGTGAGAAGGCGGAGAAAGGTGATCACAGTTGAGGTTTCGAAGTGATAGAGATATAGTGTCGTTTTTCAACGAGAGTCGAACGTATAATCTATAATCTTGTTTCTTTCTCTTTTTGTGAGTCATTACCAGGGCTGCCGTTTTGCGTATAATCAATGCTATTTTTCTATTCACCGATGATTCCACCGGTTGAGAAAAGCTTACACAGTTCAGTTCAGTGTATGACTGTGATGCATGAAAATACTCTGATCTGTAATCTTTCCTTAATCGGTGGAAACTCCGTTGATTAATTAAAATATCCGCAAGTTTTTTAAAGTCATCGACGACTCCACCGGTTGAGGAAACATTACAGATGTGAGTATTTTAGTTTATTACAGTCATGCACTGAACTGAACTGTGTAATCTTTTCTCAATCGGTGGAATCATCGGTGAATTGAAAAATAGCATTGATTATACGCAAAACGGCAGCCCTGGTCATTACGCTTCCGACTGGTTGCAGATGCACTATGTTATTCAATCCTATATCCCGAGCAGTTTTTGTTTTATCTCTACTAGAGTCCCTATATATGAAAGAGTCTCGCCATACAAGGTTCCATCTCTGATTGGCTGCTGAAAAGTGAAGAAGAAGAAGGGGTCTATGAAGCCTGGAGGCGCGCCTCTTGTTTACATCTTCATGGACCACCTTCACTGCTGCCCAGCTTTGAGGAAACTTTCGGCATTTTTAGCTTATACTGATGAAATTTGAATTAGAAATTGATGAAAATGTGTTCAGAACAGAATAAAATTCACGCATTACTTTTAAAACAGGTAGTGAAGCCAACGGGTATTGGAGGTTAGGTTGACCTAACAAAGATTACTTCCACACGATTACATGTATAAGTAATCTTTGGCGGGAAGATCGTTGGATAAAAATGTAAACAAGAGGCGCGCCTCCAGAGTCTAGGCTCCTCAGACACCTTCTTCTTCTTCACTTCCGTTCACGTGTCTCGACTTTTCATATATAGGGACTCTAATCTCTACTTGTTCCTCACTATCGACATCTTAACCCTTTCTGTCATGAATTATGGAAGAAGTGTCACTGTAATCTGAAACCTATACCATTAAATTGAACGAACTTTTCTCATATGATTTCATGTACGTGAGTCAATTTTTCCAAATTTTCATAAGGATTCGTGTAAAATGGTCGTCCATTATAATGGTCACTGTGACGGAAAGGGTTAAATCAATCAATCCCCTTTCGCGCATTTCTTATGACTCAACCCACGTACTTATATCAATGAATTTAAAAACTGCAGATGGCGTGCCTGATATAAGAAGTCAAGTGGTATTATATATGTTGCCGAAAAGAATATACGATTCCTTGACTTTTGACTCAGAGAAGCATTAGTGGATCCAAGAATCTATCCTTCTCTCTCTTCTCAGTTCTCCCATTAAAGCGCTTGCGTTGGAAAAAGGCAGATTAGGGACAGTCACGTGACTTCCACCTTTTTCACTTGTTTATCCTTTTCTAACACATATTCATTCAAATGGCCAAAGAAAGAGAAGGCGAATTTCCTGGATCCACCAATGTAGAGAGGCCACCAGCAATTCCTAAATTCACTGAGATAAATGTGCCGGATTGCCTACCTCCAGGAACAGTCACGAAATCCATTTTGTCCTTGACTGTACAAGGGAAAAAGGTGGTCATGGGGTTTGTAAGACCCCACTGGAGAAGATAAATATTAATTTAATTTGAAGCTTCGAATTTGTCTCTCATGCTCATAAAGCTCAGTTTCGATATGCTTCACACAGGGCTTCTGTGAGAGCAAAACATTTAAGAACCTATCATTTGACCTCTAGTTGCCGCAACTATCTCTCACTTTTATCGCGACTGCAGCCCGTTTGACCGCGAGTGTGTATATTTTTTATGATCTCGCTCGCTCGATCTCTCTTCCTCTTTCTCTCTCTCTCTCTCACTCGATCTCTCTCTCTCTCTCTTTCTCTCTCTCTCTCTCGCTCGATCTCTCTCTCTCTTTCTCTCTCTCGCTCGATCTCTCTCTCTCTTTCTCTCTCTCGCTCAATCTCTCTCTCTCTTTCTCTCTCTCGCCCGATCTCTCTGTCTCTTTCTCTTTCTCTCTCTCACTCTCTCTCCCTCTCTTTCTCTTTCTCTCTCTCTCTCTCTCACTCTCTCTCCCCCCTCTCTCTCTCTTTCGTAATACAAGCCCCCAGTGTGTTGTATTCTGTACGCTCAGAGTACAGTACCCGACTACGCTGTTATAGTGATTGAAGCAGACAAGAAGAGAGGAAAGGCGTTCAATGTTTGATAAATAACCTGTACGGTTGAAATCGCGCTTTGAGACGCAGTCTGTTATCTTAAAAGTTTGATCTAAGTACATACCCTTTGTCTTCTCACTATACGTTCAAATGCCACCATTCAAAAGATGGTTCTCTGCCTTTGCGGAACTTTCAACAGGAATGTAAAAAAAGAAGAACATATCTGCCGTGATTTGTAAAAGTCTCTTGTGATTTGTTCCCTCGTTTATCCAGCATTTGATCTAACTGGTTCTCATCGAGCCCAAATATATATATTTCTTTAAACAAAACAGGTGTCTTTCCCACATTCATCGTGCCACCATGAACTCATTTTCGACTTTCTGAATCCCGTATCTTCAAGGGATATGGAGATTTGAGAAAGTTTCACAACTTTTTGGGAAATGAATTACATTTTTTATACCTAAAATCACTAAACTGGGTCCCGTCAGATATACGACATGTTAATGCATTGTAGAGTCTAGAGCTTTTGCTTTCCGTATATTTCATGATATTTTTCAATGCACCAATTATTCCACCGATTAAACATAACGTTACACTATTCAACTCTTTCTATGACTGTAATGCGCGAAAATACTGGCAACACAGTAACCTTTTATCAACCGGTAGAATTACCAACTACCAGAATATTTGCAAACTTGTCAAAGTTGCCGGTCGAGAAAATATTAAATCAATAAATAATTACGCAAAATTTTGTATGGGATAAGCGGTCATCACCGATTGATGACTGTGACGAATTTAGCAATGAAACGCAATCTGTATCCTCAGCATCCATCAGTACAGAGGACCGTCGCGTCAGTCCCATATCACACAAAATGTGGGTTCAGAGTATAATTTCGTTCATTATAGCCATGCGCACTGAACTGGATTGTATAAGCTTATGGTTAACAGATGAAATCATCGATGAATTGAAAAATGCCATGAAAGATACACAAAGCGGCACCCAATGGTCTGAGATCGAAAAAGTGGCACAAAATCAGTGAAAATAAGTAATACAAAAAATTATCGTTTTCGACCGGTTGAGAAAAGATTCCAGAGTTCAGTTCAGTGTATGACTGTAATGCACGAAAATACTCGCATCCCTAATCATCAGAGTATTTTTGTGCAGTACAATCATACACTGAACTGAACTCTGTAATCTTTTCTCAACCGGTGGAATCATCGGTGAGTTGCAAAATGGCATTCATTATACGCGAAACGGCAGCTCTGATACTAATGGTTTATTTTCCACGCGTATTACGCCGGTAAATTGTTATCCACCTCTGCAAAATATCCGTTTCATTCAGAAAGGTCCCCCAGCTCATAGAGACGACGAAATGCTTGATTGCATGATATTTACGACCCTTTATTTTAACACAGCAGTTGAAGCTTTTTGACCAATTGCCTTCTCCATCTTTTTGCGGATGATTTATGACAGATGACAGCTCTGCGCTTATCTAGCTGCGAATTATCGCTTTTGAATTCAAAACCGGGCTTACGAGATATTTTCCGGGGAGCGAATTTGGCTTGGCTTAATATCGCACAGCCGTTGCAAAATTCAGAGATTCTCTGCTCCACAGTAATTATTAATTTCCAAACAACGCACAGTGGGCACGAAAAATGGAATTTCCGGGACACAATTTATTCATATGGACGATAATCAAGATTCAGAGCAATACATTGTATAATAACTAAATAATTATAATTTTACTGTTTGTATTTCAGTTAAAGTTTTTACTTTTTGCAAGAAAGTATCCTAACGAAAAGCTGGACCCTTTGATGCCCAAGGGTATATTTCTCAGTCTCGTCAGGGTTTTGGACTACTATGGGCGATAATCGTAGATGTTTAATGTAAATTGATGTGTGTATTAATTCTTTGCATTTGCCATTAAATTCGTTGTAAAATTGGTGGTGATTGTTTGTTCCGTCTGTCAAGAAAGGAATACAAAAACTTTTTGGATTTTCCGTGACACAATTTCATGGACAATAATCAAGATTAGGAGCAATACACACGGAAAAAACTGGTAGAATTTACCAACTGCGCTGATTTTGAAGTCAGCTATCAAGTAGATGGCAAATGCAACTTACATTATGGTAAATTAAGTTAACTTGTTGGTACATTTTACCATCATTTAGTGAAATTTACCAAACTTGATAGTTGACTCCAAAATCAACTATGCAGATGGCAAATTCTACCAGTTTTTTCCGTACCTTGTACATACATATAATAAATGAATAATAATTGTAATTACTAATTTTACTGTTTAAATTGAGTTACATGACTACGTACTTTTTGCAAGAAAGTACCTATCCACACTAAAAGCTTAAAACGAAAGCTTTTTGTGCCCGAAAAAATCCACGCTTCAATCCACTGTGTAATGCTGCAAGAGCATTAAAAATAAGAATAGAAAAGTTTTGTCAACAGCTTTATGAAATATTCAGATATCTTATGACGAATCCTTTATTATTTCATAGCCTGATATAAAAACACTTGGTTTGTGTCGACGAGTGGGAATAATTCTAAATTATTCACGGTATGGCAACTCTGGATTGAACCTTCCTGTATTTCCTATTGACGATGTTAATTCAATCGTTCTAATGCACAAATCGCACCTAAGCTTTCTAGCGTACTCTTCCAATAGGATTAAGCTCTAATCCCAAGTCTGTAATAACTAATGCCTTCCGCTTTTGTGCTTAGGCAGCTCAGGCGTGGCGTCACGGATCTAAAGCGTATCGACCTCGCTCGATCGTCATCAGCTTGTTTTCTGCACGTGCATTCTCCGAAAGCACGCATGCTTTTGGGGTGGCCAAAGAGTAAACAAAAGTCACAAAGTAATGTTCAACATAAAACAAACAAACAAAACAAACTCCATCTTGAGAAAACGTTTTGAAAACATTTTATTTTAACAAACACACGTTTGTGGGAATGTTTCAAAAACGTTAACCAGGTAGCCAGTGGCAGTTCGTGAAATGCGATATATCGATGTCTACTCCATTCAAAACTATAGAAAAGTATCGATAATTAGGGAAAGCCATTGAACCCCCGAGAAATCGGTAATTTTCTATAGTTTTAAATACAGTGGACCGATATATCGCATTTCACGAGCCGTCATTGCAAGTGGCATATACCTAGTCAAACTTTAGTGATACTATCGTAATTTTTTCAGTTTCTGATCATTCTTTAGTATAGTTCAATTTTTCTTTGCTTAAGTGAAATACTAGTACCTGTAAGTAAATAATTTAATAGGGGGGGGGGGAATAAAAAAATGGATCTCCACTATCATTTTTCCTTTTTCAAAAAATAGCTTGAAGTCGACCGAGGTTGGAAAAGCCAACCTCGAGGTTAGAAAAGCCAATGTGTTACTTGCCGGGGGGGGGGGGGGGGAAAAAAAAAAAAAAAAAAAAAAAAATTATTCTGACAAAATTATTTAAGATACAGCTTTTAGGTTCTGATTCAATACCTGAAGCAAGGCATTTGAGTATTGAAGTACTTATTTGTCGGAAAATGAATCGTAAAATCGGAAAAAACACCATAAATTCATCCGCAATCGGTCGTGGTAAAAAACGAGACAACTGTGAGGTTAGAACAGTAAATGTGGGACTACCTACCGAAGAAAATCTGAAAAATTACTAAAATTACTACTTTTGGGTACATTCCGAATATTAAGAAACAAACATTTGCGTATTGAAGTGCTGTTGTCGGTAAAGAATCGTCTCGAATTACGGGAAAAGGAAGTAATGTAAGTCAAATCGGAACTTCGGCCGAGTGTACAGGTTGAATTAAAGGAATAAGATTTTACCATTTTTATCCCGACCAACGTACTTGAATATTAACATGTTCGACTTTGAGTATCTGATAACAACCTAAAAGTTGTACAGTCAGTAACTGTTCCAGATTTTTTCGGCAGTCTCACATTGACTTTTCTATTTTCAAAATTAGCTCTTTTCTAACCTTGGTTGACTTTAAGCAATTTTTCGAAAAGGGAAAATGACAGCCGAGATCCATTTTTGTCTCCTTTTTTCGCATGTAGGTAATAATTCTGAGTACTTTGCTATTTTACTGTTTCACACAGGCCAAAAACAGACTTGCCTATCTGTCAATGTTGCCGTTTTGCGAATAATCAATGATATTTTCCAATTCACCGATGATTCCACCGGTTGCGAGAAAAGATTACACAGCTCAGTTCATTGTGTGTCTGTACTGCACAAAAATACTCTGATCCATAGTTTTTTTCTCAATCGGTGGAAACGCCGTTAAGTTATTAAAATATCTGCAAGTTTTTTAAAGTCATCGACGACACCACTAGCTGAGAAAAGATTACATTGAAAAGAAGGAAAATGCTAAATTAGCCGAACATGGTAATCCCGATTTTGCATAAAAGTTTTTGAGAACATTACGATGCAGATTGTAAATTTTACCATTTGTTTTGCTAAATGCACAGTCTGGACTGCGCATTTTAAAAATGATGTGCTAATCTCAGAATCTGAACTATATTTTTACAATCCAAAACGTTTTAATTCTCACAAATGAAGATTGCTGTCATCATTGTGTTTGGTGACTACAACCCGATATTGCAAAATTCATAACTTTTGGATTGTAAAACATACAATCAAGATTGTAAGTTTGGCAAAACATTTGCAAGTTTCGCAAAACATTTGTAAAATTTACAATTTAGATTGTGAGTTCAGTAAAACAAATGGTAAAATTTACAATCCGTCTTGTAATGTTCACAAATACTGCTTTGTAAAATCAGCATTTCCATTGATTGGCCAATTGAGCAGTTTTATTTTTTTCAGTGTACAGATGCGAGTATTTACGTGCATTACAGTCATACACTGAACTGAACTGTGTGATATTTTCTCAACCGGTGGAATCATTGGTGAATTGAAAAATGTCTTTAATTATACGCAAAATGGCAGCCCTGCCACCTGTTTTCCCCCGCTATTTCACAATCCGGCAACGTTTTCACGGTATCCTTTACAGCTGTACCATCACACGAGTGAGTGTTTGAAGAGGCGGTAAATATATTTTCAACTGAAATTCACTGAGTTCTGTTTCTCGATTAGGAGCTTTCCCGGATTCCACAGCGGCGGCCCACTCCAATTCAGACCCTTCAATCAACCCACAGACTTCCCAGCATCAGAGTCATTGAGGGGGCTTTGACTCACTCGTTTTGAAATCCTCGGAGAGACGAAACGGCACGAGTCCACAAGTCTACAAGTTTCCAACGTGATTCCAGGCAATAAACTCTGACATTATCGAATTCGGGCTATACGGCTATCAAAATGCGATAGATCGTTGTCTATACTGAGAAAAAAATCCCACTTACTGTAACAAGAATTCTGTTTAATACTTTCCTGACCAGTATTCCTGTAAATGTATACTATCGGAAATCCGATTAGGAAAACACCGAATAGGAATTCTTGTTCTCACACCAACCAGCAATTTTTCTCATTATTTTGAACAATGGTTGGACGAAAATTAACTTCTGAATAATCATGAATAATTAACTAACATTATTTAAGTACTTTATTCTTTAATGTTATTCCTATTATTAAATCGAAGTTTTAACACTACTAGCATATTCATCTGTCATGTAAGATGAATGGCCGGTTGCGTTAAAAATTCGATTTACTAATAGGAATAACATAAGAATAACGTGAATAATTTCAGTTAATTATTTATGATTGTTCAAAAGTTAATCATCTTTGCCCTATGCTGATTCAATATTCTAAACATAACCCTGAGCCACGAAAAATATTTGAATCTCAGAGGGTGAATTTTAACCACAAAAAGTCGATCCTTTGCATAAATTCAGATGAAAGAAAAATGGTACATCGATAGTTTGATTTACTAATAGTACAGAAAATGGTACATTTATACTTTATGAGCCGCCACTGATTTGTAGATCAACTCACAGCGTATTACGGGTTGTGATCTCGTGTTTTTTTGTTGTTAATGTTCCAAAATATTAGGGCGTAAATATACGCCCTCGTTGGAAAAAAAGCGTCGATTCGTCGAATTTTAATCTTTATTTTTACTCAATGTGTGTCTACCATTGAATTGGGCAACATTAATTTTTGTTCATTTCAGCCAATGAAACTAACAAGCCCTGATATTATGTAGGATGAGAGCTAAAAAAAAAAAAAAAAAAAAAAAAAAAAAAACAACCTTGATTTCGACCGTTTGCATGGTTTTGAATGGACACATGATGGTAAGCTTTGTCACTTCCATGAATTATTATTTATTCACGACTGGAAGTTCCTTAAATAAATCACTAACAATTTTGATTTACGAGTTACAAATTCTATAATAAGAATTTTTCTCTCATCTCAAAAAATAATAATTTTCATGAGATCCAGTAAGAACCCGATGATCGATCGATTTATTGAATTAAGGAGGAGCGCTCGAGAATCCGGCAAAAATGATGCAAATTCCTCAAAGAATAGCCTTTAGGGTCCTCGGATCGAAATTAAAGAACGTCATTGGTCGTGAATTGCTCAGAGGCGGGCTGGTTCTATAATTCAGACTGAGACGCAAAACTTGAACCGGCCGCATAGAGGGTGTGTCGAGATTCCCACTCGAGGAATGGAAAGAGAGCCCTACTCCCCCCATTTACCCAAACGAAATAATGGCAACTCCATGATCAAAAGTGCCAGTCGAAACCATGTTCCGAAGATGAACTTTATTAGTTAAATACCCTGACCTTTCACCTTTTCGCAGTATCTAAACTGCTGTTTTGTCTTCGTTGATGTGATATAGTCATTATGGATGATTGTAAGCTATTCTGTGTTTTGCTTTTGTGTTTATTCTGTTTTGATCTCATGACAGTGCGTAACGTTGTATTTTTGCGACCCTTCTCTGAGTCGCCTGGCGAGAGTAGGGTCTGTAATTTCGGTGCTGAGTCCTGTGTCGTGATTGTGGCGCGTGTCTGGATTTGAAAGCGCGCAAAGCCCTCGGATCTTGGCACGCGTTCCCCAGTCATGATACAGGAGCGCTGATTGGTTGGACGAGGCTTCACCCCGACGAACCAGCCAATCAGTGCCACGCTCACTGACATTGCCGTCCTAACCATGCGCGTCAGGCGGACGACTCCGAGAAGGCTTCATCTTCGCGAGAGCCTTCGTTCGAGAAGGTTATACGTAAACGTAAAGTCTCCTTTTAAAATGTGAGAGTAACTCTTTTGAAAAAAAGCCGGTCCTTCGGACCGGTCTAATTCTATATATTTATTGTGTTTTCACAGTTCACAAGTTTTCGGTCGGTGTTTTGTTTTCATTTGTTTAAATGCTACGCTATATATAGTATTTTTATTTCTGTCTTGTTCTTTAATTTGTAGCACCCTACGTCTAGCCGGTTTCTGTTGTTACAAGTGTCTCCCTTGTTCAGTTTAGTATTCTATAAATTAATAACCACTACAAGTGAGACAGGGTAACCATCGCATCGGTCGAATTGCGGAACCTTGCAGAAGCAGTAAATCGAATCGGATAGCAAAATTATTGCGTTGGAGAGTAGTTAACTGTTCGTACGGGACTGTACCGTTTTAGTATACCTTAAAAAATGAAGGCGCGTCCATAAAAGAGAACAAGGTTTCCAATGTTTTCTCGAATCGAAGGAACGATTGAGAAGAGTGTATTGAATCGGATTGTAATTGCTGGGTGTTGGAAAGTAGATATAACTATTCGTACGTGACTGTACCGTTTTAGTCTATCTTAGAAAATGAAGGCGCATCCATAAAAGAGAACACAGCTTCCAATGTTTCCATCGGTCGAATCGCGGGAACTATCGCATCGGGAGTAGCATTTGATTCGGATAGAGAGAAGCACTTAGAAACCTTCTGTAATTGAGAGCACGGCTGCCGAACTACTAAATAATATGCGCTTTATACTATTTAATTCAATGTGCAATTTTTGAATATGCCGCCAAGTCTGAGACAGTGAATTGAAACAATCTGCTTTTAAACCTATAATATCTGGCAACGCATAAATAAATCTGTTTTTAAATGAGAAATAATCGAGTTGGAGAGACAGAATTACGAAGGAGCAATGAGCACTGAAGAGAATATTATATGTATAAGGGGGAAGGTGAATTGACACGATATGAGGACCGCTAATTAAAACCGAGAGGCAGAAAAAAAGGGGACAGCCTGGTGGGATATGGGACGATGACAGTGTTGCCAGATTGGGGTGAAAAAGCCGTACGTTTTAAATTGATTTAAATGGGGGACGATACGGCTTTTTACCCTCGATCTGGCAACATTGGACGATGATGCGAGTAAAAAGATCGCTAATATGCATAAAATTCATTTGCAGCCTGGAGTGCCACTCTCCAGAGATGGAATCTGTCTGATGGATACAGAGTATAGGGATGCAAAAATTTTGTTCACAGTAGATTATACGGTGTGGTGCTAAGCTCGCAAACAGGACAGCACTCAACTCTTTTCCTTTTTTTTTTCTAATAGGGTTATTATTGGCGAAAGCTGATGAAAGTCCAATCACAAAGAGTTTCCCCCAGCTCTAAACTAGCTCGGCCGGATTGCGGAACAAATCGCATTTCAATAATTCAATTCGCTCGCACAACGGCGCGGAGGAGTGAGCAGTAGTTCAATCAGACACGGCCTTGAAACAGAATTTTCTTCGTTTTATCCCTTGCCTCCGTCTGTGAAGAGCGAAAGTGCTATAAAAATCAGATTAGGTGACAGTTTGCACATTTTACTTACACATATACACTTGTATCGATTTGGATGTAAATAGGTTGCGGGTTTTAGCCCATTTTTTTCGCATGACCTTTTTCTATACGTAAAATAGCTGAGCTGTTAAAAAAGTGCTGAGATCTAAGAACCGAATAAGTCGGGTCTCAGAACTCGTGCGTATCGGGTTCAAAGCCCGCCGTTTCGGTCGAGCGATTTATTGTATTGTAATAAATCTTCAGGAGTTTTTCAGCTGTATGCTAAACTGAACCCTAAATATTTGACAGCCAAGAAATCGAGATAACCACAACAATTTCATTCGTGCAAGTGTGTCTTCTTATTTTATTTTCATTGACTTTAGTACTCGCTCTCAGTGGTGTAGCGTACAATGTGGCAACGTTTTAATGTGTCCATTTAAATACATGTAAAAAGTCGAATGCGAAGGTGTTCAGGTTCACCGAACACTCAATAGTCCGATCTTTTTTGTGGGTTTAAATGGACGAATTTCAACGTTGCCAAACTGCACGCTACGCCACTGCTCGATCTCCTTTTTTATTAATTTAATTATTAATTTAAGCTATACTTTCTGTACTCCGATGTGCATTATTTATCATCAAAACTGTTTTGTGTTACTTGTACACAACACATGCACACACTATTCTCTGCACATAGGTTTCGATTTTTTTTTTTTTTTTAATACGCTGTAGCTTTTTTAAATCAGACAATGGGTTTGAAAGGTTCCCAAAAGAGGGGAATTAGCCTGCTGGCACTGTAACTTTCAAACGAAAGTTCTCTCATCAAACTTGTCCTTGATGAATTTGTCTATTTTTTTCCATAGTTTTAAATATTTTGAGGCAGAATGTCTCAAAATGCAATAATTTGAGACGCTGAAATACCTGGAAACCATACAAATTCGCAAATTGGTCGAGATATGAAATAATGAAAATTCCTATCAGGACACTTTCTTTTGAAAGCCACAGTACTTGCAAGCTGACACATAAAAGAGCCAGGCGACGTTAGAAACACCGAATTGTGGTGACCACCACAACCAAACCACCCGACAAAAACCGCAAATATTTGGGAAAATATCCCGTTTACTTGTATCATACATTCGTTGCCGCGTTGCTGTTTTTTTGTTCTCTGGTCATATGCCTGATATGCGTTCAACACTAATTTATTTCCCTCAAATTATATTTTAGTCCTCTTTCAAGTACATGGGACTAACTAGATACTCGGAAAAAATAATGTTTGCTCATTTTTCAACCCCATTTATTATTCTGCGCCTACGATTCGGCGGAGACAGGGGCTGGGGAACTGGGAGTTTAGAGGGTCAAGAGAAGAAACGTATATAGTTACATATTCAATGTTTGTTTGCGGCTGTTAAATTTAATTTGGAGGAAGAATCATCAACATTCTGAAAGCTCTGCTCCCGCGCATTGGAAAACATGGCTTTTTCGGGACATAAAAAGTTGGATTAAATTTTATTTTAGGAAACATTTTAGAGTTGATATTTTCTTACAATAACTATGGTACTTGACTCATTTTGCTTTTTGAAAGGAATGAGTTAACACATTTTTAAGTCATATTCGCTATTTATATATTAATTGGAAACTTGATTTTTATTTTCTAAAACTATATCCAGAAAATTCCATGTTCCGATCTGCTGTGTGTCGCTCCTCGACGTCTCGACTGCTGACTCTTTTGTTGTCATTATTTGCCCTGGAAATTTATTCATCGCTATTTTAGCATTTCCCCGTTGAGACCTAAGCCATTTTCCTCTGAAAGGAGTTTCAATTACATTGATCAGGGTTATTTGAAAACAGTTACAGAGGCAGTTTTAAGTGGTGTGTTCTCCTTTTTTCTTCTCCTGGGCTTACAATTAGAAATTATTATTTATGCATTTGGGTAGTTCTTAGGCGTCCACAAAAGAAGGCTGGAAGGGGTACTATCGCCAGAGATTACTAAGTCTAAGAGATATGGTATAACGATTCAAAAGCGTTGTTCGACTCCTGCGAAGTATGCAATGTGGCGTACGCTGGTGACCATAAACATTGTTACTACTGTTGTAGTTTGAAATGAGGTTTGACAGTAACGCCACTAACTAAATTAATAAGATTAATAAAGTGTTTGGGAAGTTTAATGAGCTCTGAGTATATTTTGAACGTGAATCTGAAAATCTAAGTCACTTTAATCATCCCATCGGCCATTAAATGACAAACATTTAGATGCTGCAGAGAATCTAACCTCATTTCCATCGACAACATGAATAAAAACAATGTTTACGGTCACCAGCGTATTGCACGTTGTATCACGGCCATTCTTTAGGCGTTTTTTACGGAGCCCGGCCAACAGTTTTTCAACACGGCAGAGATAGGAAGTGCCATATCTCTTAGGCTTAGTATAATCTCTGACTATCGCCTCCAAATTTTAATTAGTAGTGAAAATGGGCGATTAATTAAAATTAGTCGCTGGAATTTAAAACTATGCTCTCCCCCATACATATTGGAATGCAGACATCCATAACACACAAGGAGAAAAGGGCTAAATTTAACTATTCGCTTACAAGGGGAGGTCGCCGACTTGTCACCCTCGATTTTGTTCAAATTTCGCAGAGAGGTAGTTCATATGAAACTATTAGACCCGTGTTTCTGCGTTTCTTCCAATGGGCCCTTTAAATCCCCGAAATTTAAAGTTGAAAATCCGACTTTTTGGGCCGATTTTCGTCTCTTTGCCGATTCTCGCTCTTAAGTGCGGTTCTTTCCACCCCACACTCGTCGCAGTGGGCGTAGTGTACTGGATACGTGCTCGCCTCGCACCCGGAGGACCCAGGTTCGATCCCTGCCGCAATGCACTATTTTTTGCGCTGTTTTTCTTCCCCATTTCATGGAGCTAATTAATTGCGTAAGGTACTTTCCACCTTTAAGGTATCAGTTTGCATCGCAACAAACTGATAAGAATTCAAGACTTATGTCATGCCAGATTTTATTAAAGATAAGACAGCTACATTTTCGCAAAAAAAAAAAAAAAAAAAAAAAAAAAAAAAAAAAAAAAAAAAAAAGCGCCCGTAACATCTTGTGGGCTATAATATTCTAAAAACGAATTGAACTGTGTGCTCGCATTAGTTTCCATAACCAAGAACAAAAAATCGAAAACTACCGTTAAATACGCGGCACACGTGGTAACAACGCGAATGGCCTGATACTGACAGTGTAGCTGTCTTATCTTTAATAAAATCTGGCATGACATAAGTCTTGAATTCTTATCAGTTTGTTGCGATGTTAACTGATACCTTAAAGATGGAAAGTATCTTACGCAATTAATTAGCTCCATGAAATGGGGAAGAAAAACAGTACAAAAAATAGTGAGTTGCGGCAGGGATCGAACCTGGGATCTCCGGGTGCAAGGCGAGCACGTATCCAGTACACTACGCCCACTACAACGAATGTAGGGTGGAAAGAACCGCACTTAAGAGCGAGAATCGGCAAAGAGACGAAAATCGGCCCAAAAAGTCGGATTTTCAACTTTAAATTTCGGGGCTTTAAAGGGCCCATTGGAAGAAACGCTGAAACACGGGTCTAATAGTTTCATATGAACTTCCTTTCTGCGAAATTTGAACAAAATCGAGGGTGACAAGTCGGCGACCTCCCCTTGTTAGTGCAAAGTATGAATTACTCTTAAAAATTGTTAGTTTTACCATTTGAAAAAGTTAAATTACCTCCGTTCTGTGTTATAATTTGACCATTTCAAAAAGTAAAACCAACAGTTTTTAAGTATTATCCATACTTTCCTCTAAGCGAATAGATAAAAGCAAATTTCTTTTTCAGCGCAAAAACTAATCAAAAGCTATTTCTTTAGGACATTAATTTCCTGCAAGAAAGAAACCAACTCTCAATTTAACACTTTTGCGACCAAAGGCAAGTAAAAGAAATCAACGATAGCACGCTGAAAATTTGGTTGGTAGATAACTATGCCTACTTCGCGGAGTTGATTTTGCCTATCTATCTATTTGAAGGCGCTCAACGCTCAACGCACAACACTATTCACTATTCAGTGATTGTCAACAATTCTGGGTCGCTTTTTCAATAAAAGAAACTGTATAAGGCGGATCATGCTGTACGGAAACGAATATACAACAATTCAATTCGTTATAACGAATAATTAAGTTATTTCAAAATTAAAATGACCTTTAAAATTCATTTTTGGAAGTGGGTCAATTTTTCCCCCTAGCGATTTTGACAGCTAAAGCAAGCTCAGATAAAATGTAGTTTTAAGACCTCGAAATGGCTAAATGATGATACCGCAGGTAATTAAATATTGCTCAAGAACGCAACCATCGAACCAAATCGTCCACAGCGCTCGGCCTAATGATATGGATTTGGGAATTGATTTTCTCTCTCTTCGCCCATTTGAACGCGTGTGTTAAATAAGAACAAAGAGAGAGACCAGAGTTATCATGTCATGTTGATAGTCCTTCCGTCTATCTTCCTCTAACGCACTTGTCCAAACGAAAAAAAAGAGAGAGAGAAGAGCAAATTCATCGGTCCGCCGCTGGCACAATGTCTCACCTAAATTAGGAGTGCATTGTCATAGGGAATGATGACAAAATCGGTTAGAAAATTATTACTTGAAGTCAGCGATGGGCAAAAATCATTTTTTGAATTACCATGAATAATTAACTCAAATTTTTTGCAGTATTCTCATGTTATTCCTATTAGTAAATCGAAGTTTTGAAACTATGATCATATTCGTCTGTCATAAGATAATAACTGCTCTGAAAAAAAGAAAAAAAAAAAAAAAAAAAAAAAAAAAAAAAAAAAAAAAATGTTTAAAATTAACCTTGAAATAGTAAAAAACCGACACAACTTCAGGAAATAGTAAATTATACTATTTTTGTTTGTTTAAATTTACACCGGTCGATGTAAATTTAAACAAAGAAATAGAAGAATTTACTATTTCCTGAAGGTGTGTTGGTTGTTTACTATTTCATGGTTGACACATTTTTTTTCTGTGTGGTAGTGTTAAAACTTTGATTAACTGATAGGAATTATATGAGAAGAATGCAAATTAGTTTAGTTAATTATTCATGGTTATTCGCTAAAAATGAGTTTTGCTCATCACAGCTAGGTCTGATATGAACAATTTTATTTGCACTTTTCAGAGATAAGAATTGTCCAGAGAATATCGACGCAAGCTCTTAAAATTACTGAACTTGACGGTTTCAGAGCTACGTTCCAGAACTTAATGATTAGCCAATACTGCTCCCATCGCACTATGGTTTGAAATCATCAAAAATTGGCCAAAAGTCAGAAAGTAAATTTTTCATAAATGCGTCACGTATAAACTATCAGCTTCAATTCTATGCACACAGCACACTTTGAACACGTAATTTAAACTTAGAAATGACATAGACAGGTTTTAAGAGTAAGCGTACAAACTAGAAAAAGATTATTTTTGATGCCTTTTTTTCACCGAGTTTTGGCCACTTTTTTCTGATCTCAGAACATAGTACATCGGTTGCAATGAACGATTCTTCAAAGAACTAGAGTCTACTCAGGCCATCATCTAAAATGCTCGTCTTAAAATATGTGCCACCTAAATATAGTATAGAAAGGAGTAATTTAAGGACCATGGCTGGATAATTGAATATAGAGCATAATATCCGGTGTATGGTGGCATCAGAAGAAGCGACTTCTCCTGTTTCCTATTCTCTTTGTTTAGGGTAGCGCAACCTTAATTAGAATCACTTCCCATAAAAATCAATGTAAGTAAATTGCTTCAGCAATAAGTCGCTATTGTGCTTATTTTAAATAGGCAAAATACTGCTCAACTAATTGCCCATTTTCAGGAGTAACTTTGTTGCACTGGGAAAAGCGTCAAACTCAAGAGGAGGATAATCCGGTTAATCGAAAAACTGGATAACCATTCCGCCGTCTTTCAGGGTAGCATTAGAACGATGCAGTTGGTGATTAATCCTCTAACCAGAGCTCAGTATTAAATTAGCGATAAGTTTATTTTCGAACGTTTAACTTTATGCTTTGGGATCTTATTCATTGAGCTGTTTCTTGCATGATTTGAGAAAGTTTTGATCGCACGTGTAGGTGTTTTCCTATTTGAATCAATGGAGTGACTCAGAAAGGATTATTGCATGCCATCCGATGAGATGGAGCACTTTATAGCACAGTTGGGTAGATGGGAGGGGGGGGGGTTGCAATCGATTACACGATTACTGAGTAATCGGAAATTATCAAATCTTTGGATGCTAATTAAATGTAGTCTTCATAGATTTCGAATAAACTTGTCACTCAAGGGCGTATGTAAACTGACTCCCACGGTAAAAAGAAAAAAAACTGTAAATTGACTCCCGTGGGAAAAGTATTAAAATTGTGAAGCTGGAAACAACAACGGGCGAATGTAAACTGACTCCCGCTTTACATAACTGCACTGTCTGTATAAAAGGTGTCATGACAGGAAAGCAGCGAGACTCCGAAAAATTAGGAATTACCTCTTTGTGAGTTTAAGGCTAAAACCAAGGTAATAATCGATATAATTATAATTATGTCAAATATATGTCAACTTTTGAAAGTATGTTCATGTGTATGCACTGCGAAAGTTTCACACCCCCAAACAAAAGAACATAACCCACGACCCACAACATCAAAGGAAGCAGTAAAAACTGTAAAATTTTCGTCTACTGATAAAATCATCTTCCGAATTCCCTAAATTTTTCCCAGAACAACAGCCCTGTTTCGTTTTATTTTTAAGTTTTAAGTTTTATTTTTACAAAGATGTGCACAGAAAATTGATCAGCCCCCAAAGCGAGATTATCGTCCCGTAGCGTCTAGTTGATAGTCGGTTTATTCACGGAGAAAAATTTCTTATTGGAATTAAGGATTGTATTATTAAACGTGCGGGGTGCAAAAAATTCCTTTTAAACTAACAAGAATGCTTATTGATTAAACGATTCTTTCTTGTAAATGATCAGAGCGTTCTATTGGACCAATAAGAACTATCAATGGTCCGATAGAATTTCTGATGATTCAGAAGAATCGCAAGAAAGAATCGTCAATAAGAATTGTTGTTATTTTAAAATGAATTTCTTTTTCCCCATTTTTAATAGCACGTTCCGTGATTTCTATAAGAAATATTTCTCCGTGTTTGTGTTTTTCAGTTATAAGTTTTTGGGGAAAATATGCTATATGCTTAATATTGCTGTATTCCAAAGTGTGCAAATCAGACTTAAATCGTTGACGTTTGGCAAAAAATAACTGACCGTTATTGATAGTCTATGTACTCGGAAAAAACAGATTAGTGAAAATAACCATACAGATACCTGATTTTGGCACCTTCTGGATGTTATGGTAAACTTGACCAGAAGTATGGTACATTTACCGATACTTTGAGTAAATTCGGCATGCAATCAGGTAACATCACCTAGTACCTAGTCAAAACATAGTATACTTCTGGTTATATTACCATAACATCTAGCAGGTGCCAAAATCAGGTATCCGTATGGTTACTTTCACCGTAGTTTTTTTTCCGTGTGTATATAGTCTGGTTCATTCCTGCATAAATCCATCCAATTATAGCGTCTCAACTTGTAAGCGATTCAGCTCGAGCAATTCTCTGACCCCAAACCCCCGACCTCGCTGCCACGTCGCTTCGTCGCGTCGCGTCGCTGGGGTTCTTAGGTCTTCGCGGGTCTTTTGCGGGTCTCCGCGTCTTGTCTCGTCTCGTCTCCGTCTTGCCTCGTCTCGGAGCGCCGGAACGTCTCTCAATGCTAGTTTAATTATCCTCTCATATTCCCCTCACGACTTTTCCCGGAGAGGTTAATGACATTTACCCCCACCACCTCTATCCCCTCGTCCCCTCGAACATAAAGCAAGTGACTCCGCAACAACAAGGGACCCCGCCCCGGTTCGGACTCAGGAGGGAAGAGGGGAAAAGAGTCTGGCTCGTAAAAATTTCTCGTCGCGCTGTCGCGGTTTCTGTGTCTTCTAATCTCTGGGTAGGTCGGTGGCGCATCCAGTAATAATGTCCCTCTCTGTTTCTCTCTGTTTCTCTGTCGCTGTCTCCCCCCCTCTCTCTCTCTCTGCTCATTTATAAACGCGAGTGAGAGAGAAAGAACCGCACTTCGTCTTGCTTCTCAATATCGCAAGCGCGAGCTAACTCGAAAACAAGTCGATTCGGCAATTATTTTCTTTCATTTGGACACATATCGAGCTGAACTGTTAATCTTTTTAGAACACAGCTCTGTGTTCATATAGTAGTTTTCTACCGAAGTCTGTGTTGATTTCTCGGTGTGCAGTTTCCATCGTAATTCTGTAACACGCAGGCACCTTAACAGTGTTGCCATATCGAGGATAAAAAGCCGTATCGTCCCCCATTTAAATCAATGTAAAACGTACGGCTTTTTCATCCCAATCTGGCAATACTGAGGCACCAAAATCATACGCAAGCTGCGTTCACTTATATCACCTCAACTTTTTGTCCTTCAACTGACTTTCATGTACGTGTTTTGACTTTCAAAAGACAGTCCTTTCATCAAAATTATTTTTGATAAATTCTTTTATTTTCCATCGTTTTAAATTTTTTGAGGCATAATGTCACAAGTAGCAATACTATGAGACTCTGAAATACCTAAAAACCGTAACGTTTCTCAAATTGACCGAGAAATGAAATAATGAAAATTTCTATCAGGATACTTTCTTTTGAAAGCCATCGTACATCATAAGAATGTCAAACCTATCCTCCTCCCAATCTATTTACAGTAAATTCAAAAGAGTGATGAGAGAGAGATAAATTGATTTATATCGTTCTAATTTACTATGGCATTCAAAAGAAAGTACCTATCCTGATAGAAATTTCAATTTTTTCATTTATCAATCAATTTGAGAAATTTTACGGTTTTCAGGTATTTCAGAGTCTCACAGTATTGCCACTTTGTGACGTTATGCTTGAAAAAGTTTAAAACGATGAAAAATAAAAGAAAAATTCATCAAGAACAATTTCGATGTGAGGACTTTCTTTTGAAAGTCATAGTACTGTCGGTGAAGCTTATGAAACGAATTGTTTTCCACTGAGCGGACAAACTGAGAGAAGAGACGTTTTCCGGTGACATTATGATGCCACAGACCACCGTGCTCCGTATAATGATAAGAAAGTGTTGTGGGTTGTGGAATCCGGAAAAGTGAGGCACAGAGCGTATGGTAAAGGACTAGGGGTAATCAACGGTGTGGTGTCTTCTCCCACTTCTCCGTGCTTGCATCAACATCAAAAACCTGGAATCGGACTCGTCTCAACGGTTAGTCCTTCCACCCCTTTCAGACGACAGCGAACCCTCGTCACACGCTCTATAGCCGGCAAATGATGAGGTAACCACGGTGACGCCGTGGCGAGTGTCAAAAAGTGACGACTGATGACATGAGTGACAACTTGGGGCGACGCTCAGTTGACAAAAAATACTTTTTTCTTTTTTTTTTTTTTAAATCTGACGAATAATGTTAAAAAAATGCTCACTATCAGTCTACCACAAGAAATCAAAGGTTATCCAACGCTCAGTCGCTCACCTTGAGTGGGTAGTTAAATATTCGTACTCCGCGGAGATCATTTTGCCTATACCAGTAATTGAAGGCGCTCGACGATCCATTATTTTTCACTTGTTAACAAATCGTGGTAGCCTTTATTGTCGATGAGAGATCTAGTTACAAATGAAGGGTAGAGGGTAGCGAAAATTCTCCACAGATGTGTGCGTGTGAGTGTGTGTGTGTGTGTGTGTGTGTGAGAGAGAGAGAGAGAAAGAGAGAGAGAGAGAGAGAGAGAGAGAGAGAGAGAGAGAGAGAGAGCGATTGGATGAGTAAATTTTGAACCAGACAAATCTTCAGACACTGCACCGCACCACCATGACCTCATCCAAACTGTACCGATCAAATCGCACTGCTTTATGAAGCCCCTTTTTCGTAGTATGTATACGCCAACCCTTTTCGAGGGTCAAACCTATGAGTGGTGACTCTGAAAATACTCCTCTGTAAAATTCGCTGATAAAAAAAAAAAAAAAAAAAAAAAAAAAAAAAAAAAAAAAAAAAAAAAAAAAAAAAAAAAAATGAGTAATTCCTTACACGTTCTTGGAAGAGTCAAATGAGTTGGCGAGGCTTGAAATTGCAAAAGTTACGAGGTAAACGAATGTTGGAGAGGAAGGTTTGAAGAGGGTGGAGGGGGGTGAGGGGGAGGGGAGGGGAAAGGGGGAGGGGTTAAGTTCTCGTGCTTGAGTATGTCGGTATCTCCGCGTCACTCAACTTTCTCGCGTTGCTTACGAAGCGACACTTTCTTTCTCCTTCTTTTTGTTACTGCCGGTGACTCCAAATTAGTCGAGTTGCGTCGAGACTTAAATTAAAAGAGAGCTACCCTCAAAAAGGTCATTGCATGGTTACATACTAAAAATGGTTCTTGCAATATGATAGCAATAAATTTTCAGGCGTCTCATTTTGCTTAATTTAATCGCATATGTTTTATATTGAGCTATAGCTAAAATATTGATAATTTCAAGTACAAATCAGGCATTTTTTATTCAAAAAAGAAAGTGTGCACTGTGCAAGACTTGTAATAGAAGAAATTTTTAATTTTATTTAAATACACTATGTATTTCAAGCGGTAATTACCTTGTAATTTAAGATGTATGAAAAAAATTAAATTTTTCTTAAATTGAAAGTCCAGTATACTTTCTTTATTGAATAAAATAAGGTGCTTTGCTATACGTGACAGCACCTTAACATGACGTGATTTTTACTTTAAACTATACCTACCTTTAATTTGGCCATACTTAGCTCAATTTTAAGAGGGGGAGGGGAACATAAAAACAATGGATTTTCTTCATTTAAACCGATAAAAAATAATCAATCGTAGATGAGAGCGGTCCGTCTCTCCTATAATCGTTTTTTTTTCAAATTATTTTTTTTATTTTTTTTTTTACATGGGTTCAAATGCCAAAAAATGTGTTTACCTTATTGCTCGAGCCGGCACTACACAATGGTCAAATGGAATATTTATTTTTGCTCCAACGGTGGATCGAGAATAAATCGATTGCCGTATTTATCACATCCAAATTTGCTCAAAAGTATGTTACTAAACGCTCGTGGGGGGTTAGTAGCAAGGTCCAAACACATCAGACCAACAGTTGCGCTGTAATCTGCCAGGGCTGCCATTTTGCGTATAATAATCATGCGCATTTTAACCCATTTTAATCAACGCAATTTTTTTTTTCAAACTGATTTTCTGTCGGTTTAAAGATCATGTGAAGAGAAAAACTAGGTTTCAAACCACACCGGTTTTGTTGCGGGAGGCTCTTTGGTCGATCAAGAACTAGAACCGCGGTGGTAAGGAACAGTGGCGTAACTAGAAATTACCTTTCTCTCACTTTGTCCATTAAAATGTGTTAGTTAGAAAAGGATAGGAAAGGGGGATAAATCCCCTCTTCCTATCCTTTTTCTACCTGTACATTTGGATGAGTGAAAAGAGAGATAGAATGATTTCTAGTTACGCTAGTGGTAAGGAATGGAACGTGGATTGACAGTCAATTCTTACAAGTCTGCGAGAGCTTTAAAATATCTTGGCCGCTCCCGCAGATGCGGGTACATCTACCTGCAGGTCGCGTCGCGGAGCTAAGGCAGTGGAATGGCAAGGGGAAGGGGAAGGGGAGGCGAATGAAAGATTGAAAGGATGGAAGTCGCAAAAAACGCAAAATGACGCCAACGCAGGGTCCCCCCACCCCGCCACCATTCCCGCTCCACCACCGGCCAGCGATCTCCAAGCGTGATAAGAATGCAGAATTTGCCCCACATATTTGTGTGCGTGAAATTTGAATTCATTCCTTTCAAAAATAAAGGAAAAACCTCAGAGAAAGAGAGTGGCCGCCCTCGCTCCCGCTTAAACCCTCCACCGTCTCCCTCCATCTCGTCGCACCCATTTCCGTTCGACATCCTATCAATTTAGAAAATATATTCACCTGTGGACCGATAAAAATAACTCACCAGTTGCCAATACGGTTGTTGACCCGTCATTCGGGTTATTTTTTCTTTAACGTAAAAAGGAACTCTCGAGTTCTATGGAGAGGGGTGATCTTAAAGAGAGTAATGAAACGGAGTTTCACCCTTGCACGGAAAAAAAACTATGGTGAAATTAACCATACGATAGCTGATTTTGGCACCTGCTAGATGTTATGGCAATGTTAACCAAAAGTATACTATGTTTTGACTAGGTACTAGGTGATGTTACCTGATTGCATGTCGAATTTACTCAAAGTATCGGTAAATGTACCATAAATCTGGTCAAGTTTACCATATCATCTAGCAGGTGCCAAAATCAGCTATTGTATGGTTAATTTCACTAATCTTTTTTTTCCGTGTGCGGACCCGAGGAGGCGAGGATGGGGATCGGGGGGTTGGGGGTTATAGAAACGACTTAAAGCTGAGTTTTTTTTTTTTTCTGTGCATAAAACTCCCATTTTTAAAATGAAATGTTGGGACTTCAAGGTACTGACTTAGCCGATATCCATGCTGATTTTTACGTTTTTTTTTATAGAAAATAAATTGTGGGTGTTATTTGGTTTTTCAGACTTTTATCAGACTTTATAAGCTTATGAAATTTAAGGTTAAGGATAACAATAACCGCAGCTCAGTAAATTATTTTTAAAAAGTTTTATTTATAATTTCGAGGGGCAGTCGCTCAATTTTTCATATTTTGAAAATAACAGGGGAAAATAACAGGGAAAAAAACAAAAGCAAAAAACGAAAACTTTCCAAAATATCTTTCTAATTTGTTGCATATTTTTGGAATCGTAATTTTTCTAAAAAATATCATAGTAAATATCCAAAAATTGATGATTTGTGATGAACAACAGTTTTGAAACTGTAAAAATGTTCTTGAATGCTTAAAATACTTAAAGTTTAAAAAAAGAAGAAACTATGCCTCCGTTTGGAAAAGCTGTTTGGAGTACCTATTTTTAGACCCTCCCTTGGTATCAACCATGAGTAAAATTAAGGATATGATTTTTTTATACGTTTATTTGGAACTTTTTCAAGAAAACAGGGAACATGTGATTGAACCATCCTAAATACCTCTGAAGGCTGGCAGAGTTAGGGGCTTTTGAAAGTATCGAAAATAAAAAAATTGGGGTTTTTGTTTTTTGTTGGTTTGTTTTTTGTTTTCAAACTTTTCAACCAGCCATTCGCGAGACAAACGCCTGGCGTGGGTGGTTTGGGACACCGCAGTATGACCCCCTGTATGGCCCGGCATTGAGACGCTAAAAATATCAATGGAGGAAAAAAAAGATCCGTCGAAAAATGTATACCGACTCAATGATGAGAATATTTTATAAATTACAATTAAAATATCTATAAATGTGTCCCTAATATTTTCTTTCCATTGACTGTAGGAGTCTTCGTGTTTTTATTGAAATGATCACTTGTTGTGACAAGTTAGACTTTTGAGACGTAAATAATAAATCAGGTCCCGACTTTTCCTTGTCACGACAAGCAATGTTATGTCAAAGAGCGCTAAAGATATAAATTCTTGGAAACAGTGTCACTCCGAAGAAACCGAATGAAACCAACTATACAAAGAAAGTCTTAGCTTTGAAAAAAAAAATAATAATAAATAAATGTAAGCTTAAAATGATATCTGAGAGACCTCTATATTCCAGTTGTAAGAGAACTGGGCCAGAGAGGGAAAACATTCAAAGAACCGTGTCTACATCAATTGAAATGCATCTATCTAGGTATCAAGACCTACCGTTTTTTGCCCATTTTCCTCATTGAACACTTAAAACATTAAGTGTACCAAGGAATCGGTTAAACACGCCTTTTTTTTTATTTTAAATGGATTTCATTTTTCTTGCAATTCTCGTGACGATTAAATACTGAAGACATAAATCTGTGTCCTCGGAGCAATTTTGAAACGTACGGCAACCGTTAATGTATGGTTAGCTGGGCGTGGGCCTACAAGAGATGTTCACTTGGTGCGGCGTAGTGGCGTAGCATGAAATTTGTCGACGTTGCAGTTCGTCCATTTAAACCTATGAAAAAGATTGAGCCATTGGGTTTTCGGTGAACACCGTCGCATTCGACCTTTTATTTAGGTTTAAACGGGACCCAATGCAACGTTGCCAAATTTTATGCAACGCCACTGGTGCGGCGTGATAATAGATTAATAGATTTGTTCCATTACTTGAATCCATTCATGCAATAAAAACGGAGATACTCGTATCTGTTATATTTTGTTGCGGATTATTTAAAATAATAAACCAGCGATTGCACTTATTGAGAAAAGATTACAGATGCGAATATTTTCGTGTATTACATTTATGAAGTAAATTGAACTGCGTGTAATCTTTTCTCAACCGGTGCAATCATCGGTGGATTAAAAAGATGCCATCGAATATACGTGTGCAGCAGCACTGGAACAACGAAACGGAAAAATAAAATAACGAAGAAAGTTAAAAAATAAAAAAATGAAAACACGATGGCATTTAATAAAAGAGAAATACATGTAAAAACAGGACGAGAGATGAGTTTTATGGTTTTCAAGCTCCAATGAGTGGAGCCCGGGCAGACAGCGGGTTTGAGGACTAGGAAGGGGGGGGAGGTAAGGTGGAGGGAAAAAGGGGTGGAGGGAGGAAGGGTTGGATAGGGCCGGGAGTGTGAGAGAAAAGCGGATATACAAGTGGTTTCGGTTCGTGAATATAGGAACTTTAGGCAAAGAACCACCAAACGGAGGAATAAGACTAAGTCGAGACGCGATGGGAGACGAATCAAACGGCGGGAATGAAACGGAATGGAAAATGGAACGAAACTTCGACGGTGGAACTCACGGCACGGAACGGGTGGAGAGAGGAGTAGAGTGGGCACAGTAGCGAGGGCGTGGCGGGGGAGGGAAAGGGAGGGGAAGTAATTATAATTATGATTAAAACGCTTGTCCGCGCCACACAAAGTGAGCTAAAGCCCGCGTTGCCATGTTTCGTTAAAACTAAAACAATAAAAAAAAACAAAAACAAAAAAAAAACAAAAAAAATTAAAAAAAAAACAAAAAAAAACAAAAAACAAGAAAAGAACAAACAAAAAGCAAGGGAACTCCAATATACAATTTATGTGTTGGTAAAGCGTGCCGCAATGGGACTGTAGTTGGTTTTACAATATTTTTGATATTTAGCTTTTTAAATATTACGAGTAATCGTTCAGTTCAAGTCTCAGGACTCGCTGATGATTAGCTAACCCCGCCAAACCCCACTTGTTACTTGTTAGCGAACAACTTGAGGCTCTTGCCTAGATATTAATGGAAGGGCAGTATTTATTGTTACCGCCAAGGCATTTTCGTAAATTAGGAAATAAATAATCGCAAAAAATGTCAGTCAGATGCGGTACTCGAACCGGGTAACTCGCGTACTGCAGATCAGCCCCTTACCACAGAGAAAGTCGATGATGGAGGGGTGTACACCATCTTTAGATAGATATGCTACGACGCGACACGCGTGACGGTCGCGGCGAGGTAGCACATTGCACGACGCAAATGGATTCAGGCTCTTTGTGCGTGTCTGTGTGTCGAGTAAAGACAACAGAACTCAGCTCAGCTATTTCAACGGTGAGACTTTAAAGGACTTCACAAAAACAACGAAAGCATCAAATGACTTAAAATAAAAAAAATTAAGCAAATCTAAGTGTCTATAGGAAATATGCACCAATAATTCCCCTATGACGCGAGAAATTGGCGTCTAGATAAGATAAAACTCCTGGAATCCAGGTTGCTCTAGCTCCCAATTGACTTACGTTGCCAGAAGAGAGCGCCTCTGTACATTGTATGCAGCACAACGAACGGAAGAAGTTTGCCATACTACAAATGTGACGTTTAACATCATCTGGGAGTCGATACAAAATCTGTGATTTTCAGACGCAATCTGACAACAACGGTCAGAATATTATGATGTTAAGGTTTGGCCGAGAAACGAGCAGCATCTTAAATTCTTAAATTGAAACCAGGACGGAGAAGAGCCCGGAAAGAAGAGTGTGGAGAGTCGAATTATAAATACCAGCTGGCAAGCTTTGTCTACGGAAGTAACGAAACGCCTTCATTTTCAATGATGGGCAAAACCATTACTATCCTGTTCGAATAGTTACCTACTTGATGTTTGTTGATTCTCGCAGCTACATTGATGTAAATGAGGTCAACCATGAAACTGCGGCGAGTTGATAGCAACATCTCCTTTTTCTGGGGTAAACGAGATACTTACTGTTATGCAAGCAAAGTTATCGCCCCAGTAGTTTGTTTTAAGAGAAAGTAAATACTAATACAGGGTGTTTAAAAAAAGGATCTGGGGCGAATAAGTCGGAAACGGCTCCGAATTTCGAAAAACAGGTTCAGACATGTTTCCGCTTGTTTGAAGGGGGTCATCTTTTAGGGGGGTTTTCATGTTTGGCATCCCCGAGGAGTGACAGTGGGAGGAGCCTCCCTAAATTGCATATTTCAAAAAGGGCATCCCCCATTTTTTCTATCTCATATTTCTAATAAGACTTTCCACGTGACCCTTTCGTGTCAATATCGATTTTCATTTTGAATATATCGAACCTAAAATCATAACTCCTCCGAATAAAGTAATAAATAAAAAGCCTAAAGTACGCTCCGAATATTTTCAGAAAAAATAAAGTCAACAAAAATTTACTCATCAGTTGCCATTTTAGGCTCCTAAAATGTTTTCATAACCATTGAAAAGTTTGAATCGGCAATTTTCTTGAAAAATTATCTAAATCTAAAATGGTGGCTCCAAAGCTATCCGCAAGTGTGATATATACTGTTGTTTTAAGCTCAGAAACTCATAAAAGTCTCAACTGTTTCATTTAAACCACAAAAGCCCCAAAGAATATTCAGTCGATGTCAGAATTTTATGACATCCTTTCTTTTGGCTTCATTAATTGATACTCGTAGTTTTGTGGGTTTCTGAGCACATTACGGCAGTTTCTCAACCTCGGAGGACAGCTCCGGAGCTCAACTTGTGAATTTTGACCGTTTTAGAAAATCGCCTTGACCTATAAATTAAAAACTGCCCATTGTCCCAATGGAGTTCAATCATCTTACGGTACCCTTCGTACCAAACATTTTTATTCCTTTTCGCCTTAATTATAGTAATATGAATTAATTCTTTGAAGATTTCATGTATTGTAAACTTTTTCTTCGGGCTGGGGAGCTGTCGTGCCCCAGTTCCACCTTGTAGTTTCAAATATAAAAAAAAAAAAAAAAAAAAAAAAAAAAAAAAAAATCGCCGATTCAAAATGTTCGATACTTTTGAAACAATTTTAGGTGCCCAAAAATGACAACAGTGTAAATTTTAGTAGGGAAATAAATTTTTTTCTGACAAGTATTTGTTTCAGAGGGTACCTCAAGATTTAAGTTTTTTTTTTATATTTACCATTTTTAAAGAATAAGTTATAATTTTTTTAAAAATTTGTCGATTTTGAAGTTTGAGGTTCGATTTTTCAGCAAAAAAGAATTCCGATATCGACACGGTGGTTTCCGCCGAAAGTCTTGTGTTCTGCCTGGATCTAAAGTGAAAAATAGGGGTACCGGTTTCGAAGTATGCAATGAAGTGAGGTAGTGAACCACCCCCATCTCCCCACTCTCCCGGCGCACAACTCGGAAATCACCCAAACAGATGTGCCCCTCGAAATAACCGAACTCATTTCCAAGCGTTTATCGAAATTCGAAACCGTTGCTGAAATATTCGACCCTGATCCTTTTCTTACACACCCTGTATATCCAAGACAGTCAACTAAGACGAGTAAAATGTCGATTGTTTTCTTTCCATTCCCAGGAAAGATACAAAGTAAGTGCTATGTAGTACGAGAAATGCTCACAAAATAAAATATATAATCATACATTTTCTTTCTTAACTTTTTTTTTAATGTTACTTTTATACATTTTAAAGTCTACAACACTATATGTTTTACTTCCTTTTATTTATATTTTAACCGTTTTTTTTTTTTTTTTTTTTTTTTTTTTTTTTTTTTTTTTTTTTTTTTTTTTGCACGAACCTAATGGGAGTGCATATATTGGTTTCGGTCTGGTTTTTGTTTTGCGCTGTTGTACAACGTACTTTGCATTTTTAAGCATTGAAATTCATACGTGATCTCTGTTTTAAGCTGTTGTCTTAGAACTACATATTTTGGCACCACTGCGTTTCTCAGCTATTTTGTAGCCAATCGAATTCGTCTATTCGTCCAATGGACCGATATTTCGTCGAAAGTATTATCCTTTTTTATTGATTTTCAAGCGAGTTTCAGAGTCGGTTTTTGATGCTTTTCGCAAATTAGCGCATAGCTGTTTGAAGTTTTGTAGTTTCAATTCCTGTTTATTGTTTGGTATATCAGGGTTGGATTTGAGAATTTCACTTGGTTTTACATAGCTTTAAATTTCCCGCTTGTCCAGTTTTGGCTTATTCGCGGAGGAAGGACTATTTTTTCGTTTCTTTGCGCAACTCTTATTGTTAGTGGGAAAAAACAACAACGTTTGTTAACGTTGATGGTGTACAACAAACCGCCGAATGCCCCCAACCGCTTCATTGAGGTTATTGTCACTCAAGTTCTCCGTATCCTATAAGTAGCTGTAGAAACGTAGACTCCGTGTGACCATAGCCTAAAACCTAGCGATTGGAGGTATGGAAGAATCAGAGCCGTAAGCGGCTGTGTGAACGAAACCCGTGCCATCATAACCTCAAACCAAGGTCAAGCAATCAGCTTGAAGTGAGCCTTTTCACCCACTCTGTTCGTACCCAGGTCCGTACCTGAAGTTTGATGGCCATTTTTCTTCGATATGGTGAAACATTCGAAGGGTTTGTTTTAAGATCGCATCGTACGTAGTAGTCCTATACCCTCCCCATCGCCGCACCCAGGTTCAGACATAAACTTTTACTGGACACATTTTTTACGAAATAAAGAAAATTCTGAGGGTTCGTCCTTAGATCGCACGTAATGGTCCAACTCAGCCCCAATGGTCCCCTCTTTCACAAAGGCTGGATTCACCACTGGCATGGCCTGTAAACCTGAAGCACCCTGCCCATCAATTATTGATTAAAGTCGTGCATCCATTCTTAACACGTGCGCGTGTTTTGAAGGCTGCTTGTTTTTTTTTTTTAAAGTGGTTATGTGGAAGAGAGGGCCAATATTAACCCTAACGTTGCCAATTTACATGAGCCATTTTCTTTCTCTCTTTTTTCTTTCCCATTGTCTTTTAGAACACATGAGTTATATTGTTAGAAAGTGATACAGGCAGAAGCTATAGTCACGTGATAGCCCCTCTCTTCACCCCGAAAAAAACAAAAATACACACACACACTGGTTCCAATGGTCAAAAAAGACAATTTTCTGGTACCGGCTCTAAAAGTAAGGCATACCGTAGCCATGAATTTATCTTTCTCTCTCTTTGCCCATTTAAATACATAAATTAGAAAAAGGTGGAGAGAGGGACTTTCACGTGACTTCAGCCTCTATTTTTGTCCTTTTCCATCACACGCATTTAAATGGGCAAAGAGAGAGAGGGAAAAGTAAATCGGGCAACGGAGTCCTCTGCGCTGCGAGCGACGAGAGGAATGATGTAAACTGCAAAAGAAGAAAATAAAAACGCTGGAATGCAACTGGTGGGAACTCAAGGACGAAGCAACACGGCGACAGGGTCGGGGGAGGGGGGAGGGGAAGGGGGGAGGGGAAGGGGGGAGGGGAAGGGGGGAAGGGGGGGGTTAGTGGGAAGGGAAGTTATGATAAAAGGAGGGCGCTCCTGAGAAGCAACGCAACGGAGCGGGGAGGTAGGCGAGGGAGTCGGGAGAGTTTGTTGTCAGTGATGAAGGGGGACAGAGGACCGCACGGTGGCTTAGACAACCGAGGTTCAGCTGACAATGAAATCGAGGATAAGTATCGATAGACTCACTCCTCGATTTCATCGTACAACAGACTGGAAAAAAAGGGGGTGGGTATAGGGGAATAATTCACCCACAGCTTCAACCTTCAACCTTGGAAGGAAACTTTTAATTAGCCCATGAAACTTGATGCGCTTTCATAATTTTGTATCCTAATAAGTATATCACTCGTGCGTTAGGACATCGAGTTTTTACACCATCAAGATAGTATTTTTTCCTCTCATTTTCTGTAACCGTGCATTTTTATAATGCGCGCGATATTTTAATAACATGAAATAAAATCACACATTCGTGGAAAGACATTATGTGAAAAAAATTGAAATAAAAAGCAAGAAACAGTTAAATTTGACCCGAGAAAATTGACGACAACCACATCTGCTGTCTTAGAAGCAGGGCCGGATTTAGGTTGCAGGGGGCCCCGGGGCGGTGGACCTTTGGTGGGGGCCCCCCTCCCGGTAAATCTTAGGAATAATAAAGTATAAAGTCCCTACTTTTAAAGGCATATCGAGTAAAAGAAGTAAATTATTACCCTGATAAAAAAGTCGTTATTAATTTTTAAAGTTTCGTTAGTAATTTTTAATGTTTCTTTATTTTTTTAAGGGTTATTTTACCAAAAGCTTCACTTCCAACATTGCCGGACTGTTACAGTGTTGTAATGATAGAAAAAAGGAAGTTCATCAACCATCATTACAAATAAAAGGGTACCTGGTTTGTGGTGGGGGCCCCGGGGCGCGCGCCCCGGTCGCCCCGCATTAAATCCGGCCCTGCTTAGAAGTAGTTTTCGGAAATACTTGATCTTTTTCATCTCTCTATTTGGCAGTGATGGCTCAGGCATCAGGATCCATCCCATTTATTCTCTTTTTTCATATGAATGCTTGAGTTGAAAAACGAAAAAATGGAGAGTGTTACGATGTTACAATGTTACACCCCCTTGCCTATTTTTTGTCTAACCAAAAGAATTTCAATGGAGAATAAAGAGAGATAGATATAATTTCTCTCAATGCGCACAACTGGATAAGAGAAAATATTGACTGCCTGTGCGGAGTCGACCGTCTGGGTGACAGGGGGGGGGGGGGGGGGGGGGGTAAAAGCAAGAGCACCGCCGAACACTGCGTCATCAGTATCTGGCCCGGATACCTACAACCTACCTGAAAAGCCCCCTCTCTCTCCCCGCCTTTCCTTTTCCCTCTTCCTCTTCCACAACCCCATCTGTCTTTCTCACTCCCTCGCCAGCGCTTATAGTTATTCTCTCTCGCTCGCTGGCTCTCGTTTGCTCCCTCGCTGAATCCTGAATGTCTCCTCAGCGGGGAGCAACAGGTGAGCCATATTGATCCCATCCCCAACCGCCCGTGCCCCTCCCTCTCCCCCTCCCTCTCCGCGCACCCACCCACCACCCCCCCTCCACGTCTCGCCCATCCTCCCTCAATCTCGCAGCTTTCCAGCCTGCATGCCTGCCCGCCCTCCTTTACCCTCCTTCTGTTTTGATGTCTCATTCTCTGTACATCTTTTTGTTTTCATTTACCGCGGTCGGTCGTCCTCCCTCTATTCAGTGGCGTCGCGTGCCATCTGGCAACAATGCTACTCATCCATTTAAACTCATTAAATATATCGAATTTTCCTTGTGCACTGTACACCCCCTGAATTCGACCTTTTATATGAGTTTAAATAGCATGCTGTGTTGCCAAACTGCACGCGACGCCACTGCCTCTATTCCATCAGCGTCGCTCACAGTAAGGGATAATGTAGCTCACTCCGATGACACAAAGTGGATTCATCATCACGTTACTTTCGAGGATCATCCGCTCAAAGATATATCACCTATATGTATGAGGGATGTAGATTATGGAGTCAACACGAGCGAAATACTTGGAAGTTAGATGAGTCCGTTCTACACGGGGGTGATTTTTAGGTAATAGTAACCTTGTCACTGACACTGAAAATGTCACGATTAAAACTCAACTTTCAAAACATTCCGAACGAATAAACATTTCTACCACTGACGTTGCTTTTTTTCCTGCAAGTTCAACCACGGTCGATACAATTATAGGCCGGAATACTGAATGTTGCTATACTGACAACTCTCAAGGTTGGAGTCCAGTAACCATGTTGCCGCCAAAAGACCCTATGTAAATATATAACCCTTAATATCTTCCTTAAAAATTGATGAAAAATATAAACTTCGCATCTATGAACTTTTCGGTCCCCAAACAAATTTTTGACTGTATTCACTTCGAATTTATTTTTTGACGGTTCGCACGGGTTTAAATGACTCCGGAACCCTTCTGGTGGATAGTGGATAATATGGACAAAAATGGGCACTTTAAAGCTGTACTACGCAGTTAACAAAAAAAAAAAATAACTTTTAAATAAATAAAAAAGAAAGCGACAAGGATAAAATAAATGCTCATAAATATGTCAAATCATTTGACAGTTTAGTGAACAAAATATCTTTGTTGGCTTTGACATGGAACTTTATGGAAGAACGAGAAATCTGGACTCCGAAGCGTTGCCAAATGGGTTCAGTATTCAAACCTGGTAATTACATCGACTGTGGTTCAACCATAATGAACCATAAATTGTGTACCAATCAAAAGTTCAATTTAATCACCTAATAAAGTAATAAAGAGTCAAAAGGTCGGGATTATCAAGGAGGAATTACCGCAGTTTTTGCTAACAGAAACACTTATTTGTTCGTTGGATATGAAGGTTTTAATGATTCAATTTCTATGACATGTTTCGCAGTGGCGTAGCGTGCAAGTTTGCAACGTTGTATTCTGTCCATTTAAACCCCTGTAAAAGGTTGAATGCGAAGGTGTTCACTGAACACCCAATAGCTCGATCTTTTTCATGGGTTTAAATGGACGATTTTCAATGTTGCCAAACTGCACGCTACGCCACTGATATTTCGGTATCAGTGGAAACACGTACACTGCAAGAGTTTTACTTGAAGTTAGTCTATACTATCGACGAATTAAAGATTGTCGCGAGATTTCCACAAGCTAAGTTTTGCCTTTAAGGTTCTGGTTCGGCTTCTCTTTATACTCCTCACACCTTGCAGGTGAGGGGCCAGTGCGGCTGGTGGGGGAAAGTCGTTACAGATCAGTCCCACACTCACACACATATCTGAAAATGTGTGAAAATCTCGCGACAATCTTTAATTCGTCGATAGTACAAGTGATCTAATCGATCGGGCTGAGAACAGATTTTTTCGGGGTTTCAACAGAATATGATAGAGGCTTTGGGGAATAACATTGGCCGACTTAAAGCCCTACAACTTCCGACCTTGGAGAGCTTTAAAACTATAAGGACGTTTCTCTCTTGACTCTTCTGGGAAAAAACCTTCCACCAAAGTCAGTAAATTGCTCAAGTTCACGAAAAAAACAAAATACAAAATTCCTACCAAACAAAAAACAAAAAATGGTGTTGCTTAGTACCATTTGGATTCCGGATGGCTGAAAATGAACACAGCTAGGAGCGCTGGCAGATGGGGTGAATTAGGAATTGAGAATATACCGATTTTCTGAAACAGTGGCTAAAAACAATATAAAATCTACGAGAATCGACGGTTTGCTCCCCCCCCCCCAGTCTCCCCTGTTGAAAATTATCTGCCGGCGCCCGCGAACTCAGATAGACACGCTCATGCGTAGAACTTTAGCAAGATGCGAACTTTTATCTGTATAAGTATTCATTTTCAGCCTTTCGGTGCGTATACACCGTTCTGACTTTTTCCTCCGTCTGTCTTATGCTAGGTTAGTTTATGGATTTGGATAATGTTAATTTCTTTGATCCTAGCCTAGCAAGGATGGTCTTTTATGGTAAAAAGTGGTGATGGTTTGAGTGCTGAGTAAGGAGAGGGGGAGAGGGAGGAGAGGGAGAGGGAGGAGAGGGAGATGGAGGAGAGGTGCATCACTTTGGTCGAGAGTTTAAATATTTCCATCAACCATTGTGGGGTCCATGATGGTGAATGAGGGACGATGGGAGGTGGGAGAGAGGGAGCGTATGGCAGATTCATTAATATCTGCCGCAAAAGTGGTGTGATTGTGTGAGAGTGTACCTTACCTCTGTGTTTGTGAGAGGATGCGTCAGTGAGACACGATAAGCGTGTGTGTGTGCGCGCGAGCGCGTGTGTTTTACGTTACGTGTCTGAGTGTTAGTTTGTGAGTGCGCAGGTAGGCACTGGGTACTCCTCCCTTGCCGAGTGCTTTTGTCAGTTCATCATCTCCCGCCAATTGTGATGTCGTCTACGTCGACAACCGACAAAAATGGCGCACAATGAGTGAAATCATAGAATAATGCAGCTGCTTTGCGTTGCCAGATGTACTATCGCGAGGACAGAGATACTTGGTTAGCAGGATCTGCAATACGCAACGCACAATGTACTATGACTTTCAAAAGCAAGTATCTAGGTAGAAATTTTTATTCTTTCTTTTTTCTTATTTTTTACCAGTTTTTAAGAATTTTGTAGCATACATATTTAGGTATTTCAGAGTCTATGACAGAATTGCCAATTGGAAAGTATGCCTTAAAAATCTATAATTCGTAGAAAAATAATAGGCAACATTATCAAGGACGGTTCCGATGAGAGGACTTTCTTTTGCAGGTCAATTAATGACATTTTTAAATTCACCGATGATTCCACCGGTTGAGAAAAGATTACACAGTCCAGTTTTACGGCCCATTCTATTCTCCGGATAAAATAAAGAAAAAAAAAGAAAGAACGAAATTTCAAATACTCCAAACTTTACAAGCCTTCAGTTATCATTAATAGAAATCAATGGAGTCAATCAATTCTATAAGTTTCTATTAATTATCTTCAGACCATGTTTACTGTGTAGCAAGCTTTGATAGAGAACATGAAAAGAAACTACTTTACTAGCAATAACTTTGTCAAATAAATAAAAACATTTTCGGGAAATAAAGCTAGAATTTAAGAAAGAAATGACAGGATGTTTCGGAACTTTACTGTACCATTATCAATCACAACAAAAAACATGCACATAAAAGTAAAAAGAATAAAGTAGAAAATTGAGTCACCACTATAAAGAGTCCTGGCCTTTCTGTTATAGCGGTGATTCCATTTTGTAGGTTGTAAGTTTCGAAACCAACCGTTTCTTTTTTAAATTTTAGCTTCATTTCTCGAAAATGTTTTTATTTATTAGAGAACTGTACGTTACAATCGAATTCCTCTATTGCACAAACAAACAGTTTGACTGAGCCAACAATAAGTGTTTTTTGTCATCTGCAGTCACCTACGAGAGGTTATGCTAATACTGACGCGACTGTGTATAAGATAAGTAGCGAATTTTCGCGACGAATATATTCGACAAAACCATTGCCAACCTACGCATGACAACAGTGGATGACACGAAACTGAATCTTGTAGTTCGAACTTTTTCGGTGTTTTCAGTCATCGATGGCATCAATTCGATTTTGAATTCAAGTCCGGTGGTGAATTCGAAATCGAATTGATGCCATCGATGCCCCGAAAACACATCTAAAAACACAATTGAGTTTCCTCGAATATGTAGTTAGGTTGGTATTGTTTATGATATTCGATCGCGAAAATTCGCTAACGGCCATTACAAGCAGATAGACGGACGGACGCCGGGACGTACAGAGGCCGAAAGTCGAGTCCCGAGTTGGGTCTCCCGCTCAGGCCCGGTTAAATGCCCAACCCGGCTGCCCAGCTTTTCCAAAGTAAGTATATTTTCTCTCTAATCCCTTTTAGCTTAGAATGTCCGGCTTTGTTGCTTTTGCTAACGGTGGTTTCATTGGGTGACCTTGCAAGCTTCTTCGTTGCGTCCGGTGGCGAACTTTTAATCGATTTCGGAGCAGGGTTGTTAACTTCCCCTTCACTCTCTAAAACAAAGCTAGATTTTCGGTATTAATTTGAACAATGCAACGTTTTTAAGAGCCAAACGTACATGGCAAAGAGCTCTTGTTTAACGTATAACGAAGCTGGGACCAGAGTTGCCGTTCTGCAGATTTTTGACTTCAATTCTACGATCCATCGTGGAGATTCAACCGCGGTTGAAGCATAGATTACACACATCCCTGGTAGAAATGACTCGTGCGGAAAGTCCAAATTTGCATGGGAAATCATGAGTTCCCATGCCAAATAAAAATATGAGAACGCATGGAAAATCATGATTCTCCATGAACTTCTCATGGCAACCCATCTGAAACCGATGATGAACCCATCATGATTTCCTATATGAGCTTCCTTGATTTCTCATGGGAGCCCATGATTTTTCGTTGGTTCTCATGAGTTCTCTTATGAGAACTCATGAGAATTTTCATATATTTACTCAAGGAAATCATAATGTTTGTCATGGGTTCACATATGAGAACTCATGATTCCCCATTCAAATGTGGCCATGATTCCCCATTCAAATGTGGCCATGATTTCACATATAGACGTGCGATGAAAAAAGTACTAGCCAAGAAATAAGTTTTTTTTTCATGCATTTTGGACGCAATTTTACATTATGAGTCCTATGAGATATAATTTACGGATTTGAAAGGCATTCACGGCGTAGACATTAGACAAGGCCTGTACCCCCTCTCCCCTCTCCCCTTGACACCAACATTTCCCCTAAAAAATGGTAATTTTTTGCGTTTTCAGCAAAATTTGACGAAGTATTATCTTCGGGAGCCCCCCTGACCATTCTCGGATCCCGGGGGACTCCCCCCTCTAAAACTTCCTGGCTATGCCGCACCTATGAGTCGGATCTGGCAACGCTGTATTGAATCTGTGAGGTCAGATTTTTGTTTAAAATCCGTATTTATCTTAACGAGTCTTATGAAAAATAAAAAGAGCCCGAAGCCAAATATCCGGCAAAGGTCTAGTATAGTATTTTTGTTCAATATAGAAAACTTATGAACAGATTCAACTGCTTTCCGAAGTTGCAATGCATTTTTCACTCTCTGTCGATTTTCTTTCAGATTTCTTATAAAAGTTATTGAACTGAAAAAGAACTGATAATTGATGGTTGTCGCGAAGTCTTCAACAGGAACGAAGCATTCTAATATTTATGGTTATAACTTGTATTATTTTCAGCAAGATTGAAAACAGTAATGTAGAATTTACCTGTGGAAGGCGGTGCTTTGGTGTTTTGTGGTGTGGTGTAGGGAGAAGGGGGACACCATTCTGAGACGTCTTTAATGTATTCGAGTTATTAATGTTAAATCTAAAGGCGGTATACTGCTCCCACAATATACACCTCCACCGCGGTATCTCAATGAATGCATAATAAAGACGCTCGCTAGCTATAATAAAAGCCATCTTCGAGCGTAGCCGTGTTCAACACCACACTGTGGGTTGAAATATGGAATTTTGTTGACAAAGAGCTGTTTTTGTTATTTGCTTCAGAAATGTTATTACAGAGGTTGGTTTATTTTGATTAAAAAGCCATTGGATATATGACTCATTTAAACTGTGAAATCAAGAGATACACACATTTTTTAGTCACCTCGTCATTGAAGTATTCAGGAGCAATCATATGAGTGTTTTTTTTTTTTTTTTCCATGAAATTATGTCCGGAAAATTCTTTGATCAAATATTTTCCATCTCATAAACGGATTTCCTCGGAAGTAAGCAAGAGTCGACGATATTGAAGGCTCCACAAAAAAGAGTCGATGAAAGGAAAGCGGAGAAGAGGAACGTATGGGAACGGACCGGAATTCCGGAAATCCGCCTGTCTGTCGACCACTGGTTAACTTAACCTCCGAATTCGTTCACGCGGTCAACTCCTCTCAAATGCGTGCAGCGTCGTGTAGGAACCCCGAACAATATTTCCATCAAGGGACTCTACGTTGGCTGTGTGTTGAAAAGAAGATAACTATTCGTACGCGACTGTACCGTTTTTGTACACCTACAAAAATGAAGGCGCATCTATAACAGAATTGCGGGATCGTCCGGGAGGAATATTTAACTCGATCGGGTTTTGGGTTCCTCAAGCTAAGCAATATAAATCTACATTACTAGGTCAGCGTATGACTCCTCTCCGCCTTTTTCCCGATTTAGATCGGACCACACGGCAAACGGTCCGGAATTTGATCTATCCTTTGGTCTTTCCTTTGAAGTTATTAATCTTTCTCTCAATTTCTTTTTGTTATTCTTGTTTCTTTCCTCTTTATCCTTCCTCCCCCTTTCCTTTACTGTTTACTCCCCTCAAGGCCAAGCCTACCTGAATTGGTGGGAAACTTCCTGGTTTTAAGGTGGGCCAGTTCGTATCGGTCGTTAACACATTCGTAAACAAATTAAATAGAAATAGTTGAAAGGGACACAAATAAATCATAAGAAAATTTAATCAAGAGAGAAAACAGAAATAGATCAGTCATAAAAAAAAAAACAAGAACAAAACAAAAATTATAATTTGCAACAATTCAAAGAACAATAAGATGTATTGCGGATTAAAAAAAAAAGAAATACAAGTAAAATGAAATCAAATTCAAAATAAAATAGCTAACCTTGTAATTAAAATTAAGACTCACATAAACTTCCATCGTAACTTTTACTTGTAGTTACCCTCGTGGTGGTCTCGAGGATCGAAAGACGTATGACTTTTATGTAACTCTTAATTTTAATTACAAGATTTGGCTATTTATATACTATGAATTTGATTCCATATTTTATTTCTTCTCGTTTTTTCTTATAAACTGTAATGCAGTGGCGCGGCGTAGCGTGCAATTTTGCAACGTTGTACAGTGTCCATTTAAACCCAATAAATATATCGAACTATTGGGTGTTCGGTGAACACTTTTGCATTCGACCTTTTACATGGGTTTAAATGGACACAATACGACGTTACCAAATTGCAAGCTACGCCACTGCTGTAATGGTAATAATGAATAGTCTCTGTCAGATTCGACCAAGAGTAAAAAAACCTCCGTATAAAACCTCCTTGTCAAAAATAATGAACCCTCTGAACGCATACAAAAAAAAATAGTCGTATGTACTATGACTTTCAAAAGAAAGTATCCTGGTAGAAGTTTTCATTCTTTCAAAACTCAGTCAATTTTAAAGAATCATGCAGTTTTTTTTTTTCGCAGAATTACCGGTTGGAAGCTTTGCTTTACAAAATCTAAAACTCTTTAAAAATGAGAGGCAACTCTATCAATAACGATTTTAATGAGGTGGAATTCCTTTTCAAGGTCAGTTTCAGAGTTTTTGCCGCGGCTTCCTTTTAACATTGAAGAATTCAACACACCTGATACCCTTCAACGTAATGAAAATAGCATTTTTCCCGAAACGTATAACGCTTCCGTTCACTGTGCGATTAACAGGATATCCTCAGGTACCACAGTAATAATAATTACCTTGGATACTTTGTTTGTGATAATAACTAACCGAAGCGAAGGGTGGTAGATTTCTTCCTCTCGCCTCCGTATTCAGTGTTCTAATTTCGAAACCAAGAGATTTCGCCCGACTTTTTTATTTATTTATGTATTTATTTATTTATTTATTTATCTATTTATTTATAAACATCATTTTTTGTTTGAGATCCACCGCACCTCCTTTTTTTCTGTCCCGTCAAAAAAAAAAAAAAAAAAAAAACGCCCTCGGTTATTCCTTATCCTGACGTAACAACGCACTGTGGTTTTGAGATCAAAAAAAGTGGCAAAAATTATTCTTTATGATCTTTAAAGCTTAGTTTAAAACTTTCCAGTGACATTTATAGCTTCAGGCTACTTGCTGAAAGTGTTTTCTATGATTGCAAAATTGATCTTTAAAGTTTATAATTAATTGAGAAATTGACGAGACCTTTACTTTATGATTTTCGGCCACTTTTAGACGATCTCGCAGACAATGGTGTCTTTCCTCTTATCCCTATCTCCCGCCATTTGTCCATTCTCTCGATTAACGAAGTAAAATTTGCATTCGTCAGTTTTGATCGCATTCAGACAATTATTCTCCACAACCGTACCAATTTTCGTTTTACTTCTTGAATAATTTGATTATTTCAATTCATATTCTTTTCTTTTTAACTATACTCGTATTTATTTGTGTATGCGTTTATTTTTAATTTGATTAATTTATATTATATTTACTATATTTATGTCTACTTGGTGGTTGTTGGTGGTGGTAGTGCTGTTGCTGGTACCGGTTAGGTTAGGTTAGGTTAGGTCAGAGTCCCTGTAAGTAGAGGGTTAAGAAAAGAGGGGAGTCAACCTCTGATTAGTTATTAAGTTTTAGGTCCCATAGGTGCCAAAATAAACCTGTTTAGTGATGACGTTACGATCAACATTGGATCCAAACAAATGCTCTATCTCGCTCACTCTCGTGGATTTACCCATAAGAAATCAGATCCAAATTCTAGAACGCAAATTCATGCTAGTTGACTACCAGTTTTCTCAGATTTTATTGCATCGTTAGATTCCACGTACCTTAAAACATCTTTTCACTCTGACATAATTCCTAAAAGATCACAAGCGAATTTACAATCACAGTTATACCGAAAGATGTTTCATATTTTGTCCTTGTCTTACTCACGGTCTCTTATGGGAGTATCACCGCCATATTACTCAATCATCCTACCCTCTCTTCGTACCGAAGCTTGTTCGAGGTATAACACATGGTGTATGATGGTGCCGATGAGCCTACATCTTAGAATTCTGTGCCCATTAGTAACTTTGAGTGGGACAAGGATAAAACACAAGACTTTCTTCGATATAACTGTGATAGTACATTGTAATGCGAGATGTTTCAAAAATGTTGTTTTAGTGTGAATATATTTTGAAGTACGTGGGATCCGATGGTGCAATTAAAGCTGAGAGAACTTGTTGTTTACTGTCACAAAGCATTTGAAAATTTGGATCCTGTTTCTCATGGGAAAATCCACGAGAGCGAGTGAGATGGAGCCTTTGTTTCGATCCAATTTATTTCGTGACGTCACACTAAACAGGTCTATTGGATGCGTTTTTGCACATTTGTTTACATGCACTTGTTTAAAAACGAAGGAGCCCAACGGTATTTTATGGATAAAGGAGTTAGTTGTTGATGAACTTGTTAATTGTAATCATGATGCGCCTCGAGAATGTCTATAATTCCCAACAAATCTTTAAAAGCGTGAATTTATGTCGATCAACAAAAGCATTGAAAGATTAGAAACCGTTCAAAACTCTAAGGCACTGTAATCCTTGCTGTGGACCAAATCACAACAACGGCCCTGAGAATATAAGCAAATGTGCAAAAACGCATCCAATGGCAATTCCCATGATTGTACTTGTCACTTGTCTGAACTGTCTACAAACAGGGGCTTTTAGGTTAGGTTAGGTTAAATTAGGCTAGGTGAGGTCACGTTAGGTGTGGTGAGGAGAGGTGGGGTGAGGTGAGATAAGATGAGGTCAGGTTAGGTCAGGTCAGGTAAGGTAAAAGGAAGTCTCTGCATGATTTAAAAAAAAAAAAAAAAAAAAAAAAAAAAAAAAAAAAAAATGTTAATTCGAGACAAAAATCGGTAGAAATGCACATTACCCAGATAACTATTAAACATTCAAGTGTACGATTAATTTTTCGTGATAAAAGAGAAAATAAAATAAAAACAGGGCTATTTATTTTGTTACTGGAGCTCCGACGAAAAATAAGCAATATCCGAGTTAAAACGAGCGGAGGCTTAAAACATTGCTGTTGTTCTTCATAGCGGCAGCCATCAGGAATTTGTCTTTCTCTTACTTTGTCCATTTGATTGAATGCTTTAGAAAAGGGCAGAAACAGGGGCTGAATCACGTGACAGCCCCTATCTGGAGCCTTTTCTAACTTATGCGTTGAAATGGACAAAGAGAGTGAGAAAGACAAATTCCTGGCTACAGCTATATGTTATTGTTACAGTTAACTTTTTTATTTATTTTTATTTTTATGTTTATTTTCGTTTAAACTTTTCTCCGTTTATTTTCATCTTTTTTTAATTTATTAATGCGAGGACACCTACCACACAGATACCCTCATTCGTCTCGCGAGAGACTGACTCTTGTCAGAATCACGCCCACACAGGGAACTTTATAACGTGGTGACAACCGCCGGAAAAGTTTTGTCTCCGCCACCTTGACGGACGGACGGACGGACGGGTTTGGAAAGCGCGGTTTTTGAAAGCGAGATGCATCAAAGATCACGTTTCACGCTATTACACGTCGCCGGAGTCACCACGTATATAACTGGTTATTATCGCGTCCCGGATCCGCCACCTTAATATCCACCCGTGCGCCATGAATTCGAGAAAGTTGGTTAGCTAGTCGTTTGAGAACACTAAGCACTATGAACGCTGTGTGTGTTGGAGTAGTATAGCGCTAGAAAAGTATCCCTTACCCCCTCCGTTCACCATCCCCACCATCCGTTCCGTTGGGAGGCAACAAACGGTGTCGCGTTGCTAATAAGCGAACGTGAGTTGACAAAAGCGCCAACTAAACCGAGTACAGTGTGTTCCAGTCTTACTTAGAGTCCCTATATATGAAAGAGTCTCGCCATACGAGGTTCCATTACAGAATACTCTAATCAGAACGGAAACTTTGATTCATTTTGAAACATTCTTTACTTCGGGCCGCCATGTTCGAAAGTGAGCATCTTCGGCAATCTTCGGCAGATCTTCGGCAACTGGCCGAGTTGTGATTGGTTGTATAGCCTGAACAAGCATGTCCGCCATCTTGAGAAGTGAGTAGGCACAGTTGCCAGTTTGTGCCAGTAGATTCCAAATCTTGTTTCCATTGGCTCCTATGGGACTTTCCGTTCTGATTAGAGTATTCTGTGGTTCCATCTCTGATTGGCTGCTGAAAAGTGAAGAAGAAGGAATCTATGAAGCCTGGAGGCGTGCTTCTTGTTTACATCTTCATGGAACCATCTTTACTGCTGCCCAGCTTTGAGGAAACTTTCGGCATTTTTAACTTGTACTGATGAAATTTGAATTAGAAATTGCTGAAAATGTGTTCAGAACAGAATAAAATTCACGCATTACTTTTAAAACAGGTAGTGAAGCCAACAGGTATTGGAGGTTAGATTGACCTAACAAAGATTACTTACACACGAATACATGTATATAAGCTATCTTTGGCGGGAAGATCGTTGGATAAAAATGTAAACAAGATGCGCGCCTCCAGGCTCCTCAGATACCTTCTTCTTCTTCACTTCTGTCCACGTGTCTTGACTCTTTCATATACAGGGACTCTAGTCTTACTCATAGAAATCGATGCCGAAATGGATTTTTTTACGGCAAAAGATTGCGTCCTTATAATATGAGACGTGAAAATTCACAATGTTGTAGATTTTTACGAACTGCAGACATTTGCTAACGAACTTTCCTTATGGACAAGACATATGCTAACAGATTCTCCTTATGGAAAATTAGGAAAAAGTTTGACAAATTATCCTGAAACCCATAGGAACTTTACGTGTACAAACAGATTGCAAGTACTACAGTCGAGGAATCCGAATTTTTCATCAGTTTTGCTCCAGCTTCAACAGTTCTTCCTCAACTTTTCCTAGTTTTCACTGGTTTTCACTTGGTTTCTGTTGGATCGTAAATTTGAGGTTAGGTGCAGATAATTGCAGTGTTCCGAAGGAAAATTGAGTCTAGAGGGAAAGTAGAGACAAAATTTGAATAGAGCGTGCTAAATTTCACGCTAATATGCAAAATTTCAGTTTACTTGGTAAAAAATTAAAATTTATCGAAGAGTCATGCGTGTAGGAGTTTCGTTAGCAAATGTCTGCAGAACCGTTCGCTTAACGTTGTAGGTGCAATCAGATGGTGCAAAGATTGAGCAGAATTTCAATGTTTTCAAGAGTAACCGAAAAAAGCACTTCAGTGGAGTTTTTTTTTTTTTTTTTTTTTTTTTTTTTTTTTTTTTTTTTACATGAAAATTTGTCTAATTTAAGAGAACTATTTGCCAACATTTTTGTTCCTAAAAGAGCCTCCGATTATTTTTTACCTAGAGAAAAAGTTTCACAATCTTTGCAACGTCTGATAGCACAACATTACGATTTTTTACGCCTTATATAAGTAGAAAAAAGCTACGACGAGTAGGGGTGGATCGAGGTTTTTGGTAAGGGGGTAAAGATTGTGATTTCGTCACCCCCTGCGGTGAAAAATTTTCAAAAGTGATGGATTTTCTTCAATTTTGCTTGATGCTTTTCATTTGACTGCCCTCTGTGAAGGTATATTTTATCAAAAGTGTCAGTTATTTGTGTCAATTCTTCCTCATTTTCCCGCCCTTATTAAAGAACCTTTTTGGGCTGGGTATACCCGACTTACCCCTCCCCATAGGTTCGAGAAACACAGTAGAATGCCTTAGAGAATAGTATGGCTGCTAATTTCCCGTTACTTGTGTACCAAATATTTACGTAAACTTTCACTTATATACAGGGCCGTTTTGAATCGAAAATTCCAACTTGTTGCTGAAGTTAATTTAAGCCTATAAAGATTTGACTGAGTGTCAAAAATAGTTGTGAAAGCTTTTCAAGAATAATTTATGGTTATTGTTTACTCATATATGTTTATTTATGGGTTTGGTCATTTGGCTTCATGGCTTTGACTCTCAGATATAAAGCCAACGAATTATTCATGTTCGCCCAATTCACGTCGACACTATACCAACTAAACAAACTGAGTTAGAGCCAAACAAGTGACATTTTATAAGTCTGCTAACTGAGCCATAAAATGTTCCTTCCTTGGTCTTGAACGTCAAATCAATAAACCGCATATTTAAATGTAAAATTGCAACCCACCTCCCCCACTCCTCCCATTCCTCGATAAACACAAATACTCGTAGATCTTTGAGCACAGAGACACTTTCTTCTTTTTTTTTTTAAATAAAATAATTAAAGATAGAGCAAAACGGATAAAATGATTAGCCTTTTTAGCCTTGAGACATTTACGGGGTGCACGTAGATAACTGACCATCCCTCATAACTTTTTCCTAACGTAGACAGAATAAAGATACTGGGCCCGATAAATGTACGGTACAAACGGGCGTTAGGTCGTACATAAAAATGACGACTCTAACCTCACATTTCTTTAACGGCACATCGGAATGTTGGGTCCGCTCCCAACTTTAGGGCGGGTCTAGAGCAAAGAGTAAGCAAGAGTCGCAATGGGTCTGTTGCACACTTCGGCTACAGCGTTTTCTAGTATCAAATCCTATGTAAAAAGCCGAGAAAATAACAATGGCAGCATCAGAAAACACTAAAAGTCAGTATTAAACTCACATATTGCGAAAAACACCAGACACTATTCACCCCTGTATCTTTCCACCACGTGCACCATATTTCGCGAAATTAGCGCGGCACATTCAAATAATCACGGCCGACTGTCGCATCACAGCTGACTTCATAAACAAATCAACAGTAAACAGGGACGGCGTTTGTTCAAATTCTTACGTTTCAATATCCTCGATTTCTCACAAAAGGTTGTGAAAGGTACGAAAACCGATATTTATGTCGAAAACTTATCAAAATGAAACAATAACTCACAGGAGTTCCAAGGATGATTCCAACTTCGATCATCATGTTTGGAACTCCTGTGTGTTATTGTTTCATTTAGATAAGTTTTCGACACAAATATCGGTCTCCGAACCTTTCACAACCTTTTGTGAGGAATAGAGGATATTGAAACGTAAGAACTCGAACAGACGCCGTCCCTGTTTACTGTTTATTTGTTTATGAAGTCAGCTGTGATGCGACAGTCGGCCGTGATTATTTGAATGTGCCGCGCTAATTTCGCGAAATATGGTGCACGTGGTGGAAAGATACAGGGGTGAATAGTGTCTGGTGTTTTTCGCAATATGTGAGTTTAATACTGACTTTTAGTGTTTTCTGATGCTGCCATTGTTATTTTCTCGGCTTTTTACATAGGAACTGATACTTTAAAACGCTGTAGCCGAAGTGTGAAACAGACCCATTGAATGGAAGGCCTGCGTGGTCAACGTAGATAAGGGATCGGAACGCGGGCTGGCCTCTGATTGGCTGCAACGCGTGGAGCTAAAATGTCTTAGGGTATAGGGAAATTAACACGGGGTTTTCGTTCCGGGACGTTTACCTCGAAACCTGTGCAAAATCGTCTCTACGCAATTTATGCGAGTCGATTTAGCATAATTTTCCGAACAAATTGATAGGTCATAATATAAGTGCCACTTTATTGCAAATTCGAAAAGACTGTTTCAGTTTAAAAGTACGCACAATAGTGTGATTACATGCTCGGCGTGTGTTTAAGCAGTGTTTGAGTAACTCGCTAGTGTGAGTACTTTTCAACTGAAACAGTCTTTTCGAATTTGCAAAAAAGTGGCACTTATATGACCTATCAATTTGTTCGAAAAATTCTGCTGAATCGACTCGCATTAATTGTTTACAGATGATTTTGCACAGGTTTCGAGATAAACGTCCCGGAACGAAAACCCCGTGTTAATTTCCCTATACCCTAAGACATTTTAGCTCCACGCGTTGCAGCCAATCAGAGGCCAGCCCACGTTCCGATCCCTTATCTACGTTGACCACGCAGGCCTTCCATTCAATTGCGACTCTTGATTACTCTTTGGTCTAGAGCCTCTCTAACCCACCCTAAGTGCTATTTGAGGTTAGTTTTGTGGTTTCACCATTTTAAAACGGTCCGATGCGGTCCGTTGGCTGGTGGCCGATGCTTGTTGAAATACTTACGGCGGACTTGGAGCCGAAGACTGTGTGTACCGTACATTTATAGGTCCCTGGTTGCGCTATTTGAAGGTGCTAACTTTTGGTGGTGGCAACTACTCCATCCCCGTAACTCAACTTTTTCAAATGGTTACCCCTGTTTTTTGTTATACAGTGCTTCATCCCTCACCAGTCGCTCCGTCGGTTTTACGTGTAGCGGAGAGATGAAAAAGAAAAAGGGTAGAATAATTCTTTGAGTAAAACTCATTTGTGAAAGTTTATCAGGAGATGTAAAGATTTTGGAAGCACGCTGTGTATAATGGCGAGAGAAACCACCCGACTACTCCCACCAACGACCCTTAAGTTGACGCAACATGTATATTGTATACGTGTTGCTTCCGAGGGGGGAAATTGTATCAGAGCTCTCGTTCTGCGGTGCGCAACAGTGCCTTGCTGTAGGATCACGATGGTGGTCGGTCTCACGACGGCACGGAATAGCACAGTGAGTAAAAAATGGAGTTTACTGGACAACAATTTTTGAACAAAAATTTTGATTTTTAAACATTTAATGGCAAATAATTTGAAAAAAAAAAATCGGGAAAAAACTGCTTTAATAAGGTACACTGAAAAAAAAAAAAATCGCTGAATTAGTTAAAAGTATATGGACATCACTTAAAAACTATTAGTTTAACTCTTTAAAATAGTGGAAAAACAGTTGAATTAACACGGCACGGAGTTAATTTTACTAATTCAAATAGTCAAACTAACAGTTTTTCAGTGGTGTCCATACTTTTAAGCAGAAATTAGTTAAATTTCGCTTATTTTTTTTCAGTGTAATTTGAACGCTTTCGCTACTCTGAAAAAATAAGAATTCCTGGAATAACACAGCATTGCTCACAAAATTTACATCAAATGTTTCTGGGAAAATTTAGCGTGTACGTAGGTAAATGAAGAATTTTAATTCATCAGAAATGGTGAACACTTATACTTATTAAATTAGCTGGCGAGAGATTTTGTCGTTTTAGCATTTTGGATTATTTTTCTCTTCGAAATTTTTTGCTGAAATGATACTCTTCACTCATTGTTAAAACCGCAATCTAAATGTTTGTAAATTTATAACTGTACGAATGGGTTTAATCATGAAAAATCTCGGATTGTAAACTTTACAACATATCTTGAATGGTATAATTAACAAAATCTTGGATTGTAAAATTACTTAAAACTTCGGGATGTAAAAATTACTTAAAACTTCGGGATGTAAAAATTACAAAATCTTGGATCGATAAATTTACACAACGGCTGCGCAGAATTTGCAATTTAGAATAAAAAAGCATCAATATCTTGAATAGTAAAATTTCTCATCTAGAATGAAAAATTATCCGGTTGCGATCAATGATGACCAGAGCTGCCGATTTGCGTAGATTTAAGGGCATTTTGAAATTCACCGAAGATTCCACCGGAGGAGAAAAGATTACAGAGTTTAGTTCAGTGTATGACTGTAATGCACGAAAATACTAGCGTCTTTTATCTTTTCTCAACCGGTATATTTTCATTAATTAACGGCGTTTACACCGATTGAGAAAATATTACAGATTAAAGTATGTTCGTGCATTACAGTCATACACTGAATGAACCATGTAATCTTTTCTCAACCGGTGGAATCATCGGTGAATTTAAAAATGTCATTAAATCTACGCAAATCGGCAGCTCTGATGATGACTATAGCTGTTTTTCAGTTGTTTGATATAGACTTTGCAACCGCACTGTTGTATACGTGGAATTTAAAATAGCATTAACGGCTCTGTGAGTGGAACTTTATGAGTGAATTTGATAATACTTTGCTTTATACCGAAAACAAAAGATTACCATGAACACAACGAATTGTCAACCGAGGCAGTTTCTGGTTCTTTGAACAGAATTCTTCTGTTTTTCCCAAAATTTTTGAAACTTTGGAGGAAATTCTGGTATGAGCAACAGTACTTTCTTGTAAGATTACTAGAAATTATTCCGCGGTTGACGAATTGTAGTGCTTATAGTAATATCCTTAGGATTCAGGAATCATTTTTATAGGTGCTTTTTTATGTATGGCTGAGCGAAAATTGCAGGAAAGACCCGCATCATCAATTTAATGTACTATCAAACCCAAAAGTCAAGCAGTCAAAAATTCGAGATGAATTGCAAATCCTCTGCAGTGGCGCAGCGGGCAATCTATGGCAACGTTGCAGTTCGTCCATTTAAACTCATTAAAAATATCGAACTACTGGGTGTTCGGTGAACACTCTCGCATTCGACCTTTTACATGGGTTTGAATGTTGACAATGCAACGTTGTCAAATTGCACGCTACGCCACTGAAATCCTCTTGCAATCAAAGCAACCCTCTGGGCTTCGCGCGCACCCTTGACTGTCAATCCTTTTGCGTTTGCTAGTACAGCTTACAGTCAGTAAGAAAACATGGTTTCTTTAAAACAATACCAGCACTAGAAAACATTTCTGAATATATAGGCGGAACTAGGAGTTTTTTTCTGGGGGAGCTGAGCTGGCAAAAAACCGACGACTTTTTTTTTCGGTTTTTTGCTTCTCTTGCGTTTGGTCTCGATGAACTCTGACCACCCAGCTCCTTGATGCACTGCCGGCTTGTGGAGATGGGACGACGAAAGTGAGAGGTGCACAGGCTTTTTTTTGAAACGCTTTTCACCTCAACTTTTTTGAAAATTCTACGATTCATTCACAATTTTTGGACTATTGAAACAAAGATTGATAGAATAATAACAATTTTAACCTTTTTACGTTATATTTTTATTTGTTTTTCTTTCTCTTCCATCAAACAATCGTGCAATCTATGGCAACGTTGCAGTTCGTCCATTTAAACTCATTAAAAATATCGAACTACTGGGTGTTCGGTGAACACTCTCGCATTCGACCTTTTACATGGGTTTGAATGTTCACAATGCAACGTTGTCAAATTGCACGCTACGCCACTGAAATCGTCTTGCAATCAAAGCAACCCTCTGGGCTTCGCGCGCACCCTTGACTGTCAATCCTTTTGCGTTTGCTAGTACAGCTTACAGTCAGTAAGAAAACATGGTTTCTTTAAAACAATACCAGCACTAGAAAACATTTCTGAATAAATAGGCGGAACTAGGAGTTTTTTTCTGGGGGAGCTGAGCTGGCAAAAAACCGACGACTTTTTTTTTCGGTTTTTTGCTTCTCTTGCGTTTGGTCTCGATGAACTCTGACCACCCAGCTCCTTGATGCACTGCCGGCTTGTGGAGATGGGACGACGAAAGTGAGAGGTGCACAGGCTTTTTTTTGAAACGCTTTTCACCTCAACTTTTTTTTTGAAAATTCCATGTTTCATTCACAATTTTTGGACTATTGAAACAAAGATTGATAGAATAATAACCATTTTAACCTTTTTACGTCATCTTTTTATTTGTTTTTCTTTCTCCTCCATCAAACAATGTGAGGCGATGACTCCCTGTCAGGGCTGCCGTTTTGCGTATAATGAATGCTATTTTTCTATTCACCGATGATTCCACCGGTTGAGAAAAGATTACACAGTTCAGTTCAGTGTATGACTGTAATGCACGTAAATACTCTGATCTATAATCTTCCCTTAATCGGCGGAGACTCCGTTGATTAATTAAAATATCCGCAAGTTTTTGAAAGTCATCGACGACTACACCGGTTGAGAAAAGATTACAGATGCGAGTATTTTAGTTTATTATTGTCATGCACTGAGTTGAACCGTGTAATCTTTTCTCAACCGGTGGAATCATCGGTGAATTGAAAAATAGCATTGATTATACGCAAAACGGCAGCCCTACTCCCTGTTGCCTCAATTGCCTCACCTGGCGAGCCGCCGCCACTGCCGGGAGGCTGATTATGAACGATCGTATCGTAATGCTATCGATTCGATGATCGAGTGCGTGTTATCTTATGAGTGGTGCCATTCCGAAAGGTTTTCTTCCGATAGAAAGCCTCCCATCTCTACGGAAATTCTACGTTTGCTCAGGAGTTATCGGAGAATTTCCTTAAAGATGGGAGGGTTTCTATCGGAATGAAACCTTTCGGAATGGCACTATCCATAAAATAACACGCACTCGATCATCAACTCGTTAGCATTACGATACGACCGTTCATAATCAGCCTGCTGGCTTGATGGCCCATTTTCTCTCACAATCCAGGCAAATTTCAGCGGAAAACACATTTCTACATATATTTAGAGACTTTTTTGTTTTTGCTCCTTGAATTCTCCATGAGAGCCGAAATTTTGGTAGGTGCCAAAAGTAGGGGTAAAATACGTTTACAACTGCCAAATCAGATGGCCAAATGGCTAAACATTTTTTGTTTCCAAAATTTCTCGAAAAATCCCTCCCTACACCGAAAAAAAGATTAGTGAAAATAACCATACGGATACCTGATTTTGGCACCTGCTAGATATTATGGTAAACATGACCAGAAGTATGGTACATTTACCGATACTTTGAGTATAAATTTGACATGCAATCAGGTAACATCACCTAGTACCTAGTCAAAACATAGTATACTTCTGGTTAACATTACCACACTGAGAAAAATTTCCTGTTGCCGCAACCGGACGTCTTATTAATACTTACTTAACCGGAATTCCTGTTATTTTAACAAGAAATTCCTGTTAATTCAACAGGAATTCCTGTTACTTCGACATGTATTTCAATCAAGTAACAGGAATTCCTATTGAAATAAAAGTATTTCCTGTTGAAACAACAGGAATTCCGGTTAAGTAAGTATAAATACGACGTCCTGTTGAATTAACTGGCAAATTTTTCTCAGTGCATAACATCTAGCAGGTGCCAAAATCAGGTATCCGTATGCGGTTATTTTCACCGTATTTTTTTTCCCCGTGTATTTCCGCCTATGTTTCTGAAACGAAAAAACAAAAACTTTATTCTAGTCCAAAAATATTTCAAGTACCGATTCACTGTGCTGCGAATAGTGGAGTGGTGGTAGCTCAGTAGAGGGGCACAGAGGACTCAAAAAACGCAAGGTGTGCTCTCACCTGGGAATCATCATTACATTTCAATTAACATTCTTTCGGAAGAGCACCCTTCTTGTTTCACCGGGTCAAAACTGACTAATTTGCCGCTCTCACGTGCTCGCATCGTCGCGTCGAGCGACCCCTCGCTCCCTGGCCCCCGCTGCGCTATCGTTAGCTGCCTGAGCTGAGCCGAGCCTGAACTGATCAGAGCGTTGGTAATCTGAGCCGGGCGCTCAGGCGCGCAATCCAAAAACGGTCGCGCGCGTGGGTGATTTGGCGGAGGGAAAGTTGTAGAGGGGATAGGAAGGAATTTATAAGGAGTGGATCGCGTGCTAAAAAAAGGCTTGTATATACTGTGTGGGACGCCCAGGTGAAACCCTCAAATAAATAAATAAAAAAAAAAAGAGCCCTCAACCGGCAACCAGGGGCGGTAATAGGAAATCGCGAGCTAATATTGCACGGCGCGGTCCGGGTGATCGCCTCTCTTACCACGCGTGGTGTGGCGTGGGATGGCACGGTTTGGTCGCAGTATTGCCAATTGGTTTTTGGCATCACTGCACTCTATGTGCGGAATTAAGTCGAAAAACACATATATTTTTTCCATGTGCGGAGAATCCGCTTGGTAACTGTCATGAGCAAAATTATATAATTGGAGCTCTTTCAGGGGTCTATTACAGATAACTAAACTGCTGGTTCTGATGTAAAATGCTGCCACACAACCATGAGACCAAAAAATAGTTCAAAACTCATTCTTCGATCGCAGAGAAAACGTAGCTCACACTTTAGACAAGTCACTCGCGGGCATGCAGGGATGCGAACCGTTCCGGAATTTGGAACCGGTTCCGGTTTCAGCATGGATCTGAAACCGGTTCTGGTTCTAGAACCGGTTCCAGAACCGAGTTCCAATTCCCGGTTTTTTCTTTTCTCCATTTTTCCCTACAGAACTGTTTTCAATCAGGAAAAAACTTTAAGGCTTTAGCAGTAAATAACATTTATTGTTTTCTATCATTCCGCATGAAAATATCATGAGAAGAGTGTTGATTCTTGAAATTTGAAGATAATAGTTCAAGCGAAAATACTTACTTCAAAATGTACCCCAAGCATGTTTCCAAAATTCTTTTTGAAAAGTGAGGTTCATGAAAAATGAAATTCATGCAAAACGGCAATTTCGGATCACAGTGAACGTAAGAGCTCAACGTGAATCGAGATCTAGGAACCTCTGTGGAACCGGTTCCATTTGCGGTTCTCAGACTTTAAATTCGGGTTCCGGTTCTGACGTAACCGAAGATCCAGGTTACGGTTTTGGTTCCGGTTTCGTCAAAAAGAAGGGATCTCCCAGTTCTCGGGTTCCGATTCGCATCCCTGCGTGCATGCATGCACTATATACGCACCGTTTGCACCCACAAACAAAATACCATAATCTATAAGAATGGAGCAGTTGCAAGTGTCTGAAATTTTGTTTTTTTTATAAAGAAATTGAAAGTACTTGATCAGCTATGAGAACAAAGATTGCTTTGGTTTCTAATTAAGTGAGAAGTTCCGGAAATGAGATTTTGGCACAAAATACATTACGTTTTAAATGGAAATTCCGCCTAGTGACGTCACCACGCACACGATTTTTTACAACTTTAGATGTGTGTACTGTGTATCTCCAAAACCATGAAAAAACCAAAGGCACGTAACGCATTATGTCACAGGCAAATCGCAATCGGCTTGCGATTTGTCCAGCAGGCTGATTCTCCCTGTTTGAACGAGATGAGACGAGATAGGAAGTAACGATGAATCCCATTGGTTTAAATGGCGTCACGTGACGCCATTTAAACCAATGGGATTCATCGTTACTTCCTATCTCGTCTCGTTTCGTCCATACAGGGAGAATCAGGGCCCAGGCAAAGAGCAAGCCGCTTATTTATGATCAGAAAAAAATGCAGATCAAGTGTAATGGTGTCAGTGGCGTCGCGTGCCATCTGGCAACAGTGCAACTGCTCCATTTAAACTCATTAAATGTATCGAATTTTCCTTGTGCACTGTGCACCCCCTGAATTCGATCTTTTACATGAGTTTAAATGGATAGAATACATTGTTGCCAAATTGCACCCGACGCAACTGAATGGTGTCTTACAAAATAATTACCTCAAGATTTAATTTAATTTTTAGTTCATTCTGAAGATAATAAGCCAACAATCATATTGATATCCACAAGTTAAGTTTTTCTCAACTGTGGTCCTCTATTTATGTTAAAGCGATTGAATATATAGGTGTTCAAACACCTTTCATCTAAAACACCGTAGGTAAAGAACTATACTCAAAAATAAACCTAATTTGATGAAACCATCATCTTTGTCAGCTTATTAGCACTCAAACGAGTTAAGAGTAAATCTCGACACAATTATTCTGAAAGTCATCATTACGCTTGATCTACATACGCGGGTGATGCATGTGAACTTTGAGGCTAAGTTTTCTTTTTTTTCGAGCAGTGAGTTATAGACATTTTTAATGGTTTCACCGACACTACCGCAGCATTTTACACCAGAATTGAAAAACCACTTTTCCTCAGCAAAATCCCACAAAGAGCTTCATTGGCTCATATAAAAAGTTCTCCTAACCGAAAAATAACGGATACGTTTCAGAAATGAGATGCGTGTTTTTTATTTTTTATTTTTTTTTCTTACGCCACCAACACCTATAACGAGGTGATATCCATAACCACTTGTAGGAAGCTTAATTGCCTCGTCTGAGTATTGCATTTGAATAACTTAGAATTTGTAATTCGGGTTTGAAAGGGTTGATTTTTTCCCCCTCTTGTACTGATCCGGTATAAACGGCAGACAAGGAGTAAGAAAAGTGATAGATATTCAGAGCAGTTAGACTCGCTGACGCGAGGCGACCCTGAGCCCCAGGCCTGGGGGTTGCTATTGTGCTTTTCGGTTGACGTTTGATTAATGGCTTTTCCCCTCGCGGTGGCAACATTATTAGTGTCTACCGATTAATTGATCAAGCTAACAGGTCCCGATTCAATCGCTTAGAGGGAATACTTCACTTGAATTTATAACAATGAGACTACTTTCACGTGATTGAAATTCGAGTCGATCTCTCGAGTCACGACAGTTCAAAGTGTAAACTATTCTCGATGAACAATTTTGTTCCACGCGACAGTTTTGACAACTTTATCAAAAAGATAAAGTCTCGTTGGAGGGGTTATTTAGGCTGCATGTTCCTCATCAAACGCTGTCATAGCTCAAGCACCATTAGTTTTGATATTTTTTAGGGATTTTCTTTGTTTCTTTCGCGTCTCTCCATCAGTGGCGTGGCGTGCAATATGACAACGTTGCATTGTGTCCATTGAAACTCATGAAAAAGATCGAGCTATTGGGTGTTGGTTGAAATTTTTTGCATTCGACCTTTTATGTGGGTGTAATTAGGCACAGTGCAACGTTGCCAAATTGCACGTTACGCTACTGATCTCCATCAACCCTTTACCGAGTCATTTTCTTCAAGTAAATCCTCTACATCGGTAAATGATTTAACTGCCGTAGTTATTGACTTTTGATTTATTTTTACTTACTTTATTTATCCCTCGTAAAAAAATTTTGTTGGTCGGCCAATGATCCGTTTCTCAATGTTTTCCCTGTCCGGTGACTAGAATTTTGTTGGTAACCAACAAATTTTAATGGTCAGCTAGCAGAATGAATTCAACTGGCGGCCAACAAAAACATTGAGAAATGGAACATAAATCGACCAACAAATTGGTCACCAATAATTTTGTTTTAACTTGGGATTTCATACAATTTAGCCTTGTATAAAAGGCTTTGTAAAAGTCAAATTGGAAATGTACGTGTAAATAGTACATAATACAAAAAATAATATACAATCACATAGAGTAAATAAAGGATAACATATGTTACACGTTTAAGCGCTCCTGTTCCAGTTTGATTGTTACTGTAAATGCTCAGTTACATTGTAAAATATATTGCTCTACTCATTGACTCACCTTATAAGTTGGCTACCATAGAATATCCGACGGCACGGATGAAAATATAGAGTTCTTAAAATATTCATCTGCAAATTCAATGTCGTGGTTTGTTTTTGTTTGTTTTTGTTTTTCTTTCACAGAATCTGGCTATACATGACTAGATATAACTGACTATAATGCCATTGCACTATATACGGTCTATTACACTACAGCCGGTTTGATGCTGTAGTCTCATAAATGATAAAAGTTTAAACATTTTGTAAATAAATTTCAAATATTATTTGTTTATTGAAGCAAAAAAAGTAAAATGTAAATGAATATATAGTTAAAAAAATAAATCAAATTACTCTAATCATACCCGTGATGTCATTTCACTCAATCGCTCGTTGACTCTAATAACAGACAACTAAAGAACACAGGTGAAAGTAATGATTCTTTGCCTTATTTTTAAGCTTGCCTCAAATCCATCATGAATATTCAATCCACGTCTGCGGTTTGATTTTAATCCTCTTACACACTTCATAATCCGTGGTTGACTTTCTCCTCTTCAATAATCCGAGCAATTTGCCTGACACATTGCCTCCACATTTTGGACAAGGCCAATCTCCAAACTTTTTGCCTTGCGAGTGAGAACGGAACATAGATCTCTTTAGTTTTTTAGCTCTTTAGTTTTAGAAGAGAATGGGAGATACCGCAGCTGTGATTTGAAAGAAATATTGGGCGGTTCAACAGAAATTTGTCTTTTTCACTTTCTCTTTCTCGCATCCGATTTGAATGCATGGGTTCAGAAAGGAAGGAAATTGGAGACAAGTCCCGTGACGACCCCTCTTGATATCCTTTTCTATAACATTTGTTCAGATGGGTGGTGAGAGAGAGAGGAAGAGGAAGACAAATCCTTGGGTCCACCTATTAAAGAGGCTCGAACTGAACGAGCTAAACTGGTTGCCAAACGTTCCAAAGAATCAAGGAAAGATTTATCAACGGAGAACGAATAAGTTCGAAGGATTAATTGAAATTTCCATCAAAAATAAAGGAGAAAATCACCTTGGAAGTTCATTAACGAGCAATCTTCATAGAAATTTAGTAGAGCTCGTAACAGCAGGACTCCAAATGTATGCTTATATTATAAAGAACTATATTATTCATTTGAACTTGAGAAAAAAGTATCGATTTATTGGAGGTTTAAATGGCCTGGAGTCCCTATATACTATGAGAGTTGCGCCAAGTCTCTTAAAATGAAGAAAAAGAAGCGGATTAATGGAGCCCCCCAAGAGGCAAATTGCAAATGGCGGATGGCCATTTGCCTCTGCGCTGTTACCGCTATTTTGCTATCTCTTATACATGTTAGGTTCAGATTCTCGAGAGTATAACTGTCGTTAATAAAAGAGATAATATTAAATATTCTCCAGTATAACGTTCAAGCAGAGGAATAATTAATAATTGTTACTGCGGTCACTGTTACTTCAAAGGTGTAATGAAAGTGAACGAACCCTCCGCCATTTGCTTTTGCCTTAAGGAGTTTTCTTGACAGCCTAAATCTTAGAGCCAATCAGAAATGGATGCAACATTGGCGCAACTTTTTTGAGATAAGGACTCTAAAATGGCCCGGTCCCAAATTAGGAAAGATTCTTTTTCACCATATTAAATGATGGAAAATACCGATTAAATTTCATTTCTTGAGCCTGTGATGCGATGCCATCAACTCACCGCAGGGACGGTTCATGCAATATGTGACAACAACGGATTCTCGCCACTGAAAGTTACTAAAGAAAATCGACCCTCATAGGAGGTTCTCTAAGTCCCCGAGAAATCGAGATTTTTATATAGATTACCCCTTTACTGACCAAGCCCGAGTTAACTCGGTTTTCTCCCCTAGTCTATTTACCATTGTTCCAGTCTCATATGATTCCGAATAAACGCGATTTTCGACAAAGACACTAGAGTCCCTTGATGGAAATATTGTGTAGGGAGTACCGACACGAGCTCAACGAGTTGTGATTGGTCGTTGGTTTTAGGCTCTCACGGAGTCGAGCAGGAGTCGACGACATCGAAGGCTCCACACGACAGGAGTCGATTCGTAGAGGAACGTATGGGAACGGACCGGAATGCCGGCAAATCCGCCAGTCCACCACTGGTCCACTGTTGAACTTAACCTTCGAATTCGTTCAGGCAGTCGACTAAATCGACTCCTGTCAAAATGCATAAAGCGTCGTGTCGGTACTCCTCATACAATATTTCCATCAAGGGACTCTAATAGACACTAACAATATAAGATTATATCGGGTGCCTTCAGTTCATCGTATAGGCAATTCCAACTTCCCCGAGTACGAATAGTTAACTACCTTCCATATACAAACAGAAGAGCCCTGGTAAAAATGTTCCATGACCAATTTTACATGGAAATAGATTTCCATGGAAATTGCTCAAATGTCCATGGAAACTGAGTATTTTTCCATGGAAACCACGTACATTTCCATGGAAATCGCTGTCGTTTCCATAGAAAAATACTCAGTTTCCATGGAAATTTGAGCAATTTCCATTTGAGCAATTTTAGCAATTTCCATGTAGAATTGGTCATGGAACATTTTTACCAGGGAGTGGCGTTCTTTTGAACTAAGCTGGCCTATAAAGGGTTAAAATGGCAAAAAGCATGGTTGCCAAATAGTATCAGCCGCTACACTGCCTTATAGCGACGGGTATTTGGACTGCGGTCTCAAACTCCGCGCATCCTGTACGTTATAGAATTGGCAACGGAGCAGCTTTCGGAGAACTGACGAATTACTCTTTTCGGAAAAACTTGATTCGGAAAATATCTCGCCGATTTGTCACCTCGCGTAAGTCGAGTCCTTGCTTCTCCCCCTCCCCTTCCTCCAGTACTTCGTCACACCACTAGTCCCCTCAATGTTCGTGGAGACGGAGAAGGGGGACGATTACAACCATCTTGATTAACATTGATTACCGGTCCCTGTCGAGCGTTCTGAGTTAGCTTGCTTTCGCCTCTCCTCCCCCCACCCTTCCCGCCGTGATTCACCCCCTTGCCTCTCATACAGTCACTATATCTTTTGTCTGACTAGTGGACGCGGCACACTATGGTCTGAGATCGAAAAAAAAAGAGGCAAAAGATCGGTGGAAAAAGTCATGCAATCATGCAAAAATCATCGTTTTCCGCACCTTTTTTGAAGCTTTATTTTAAAACTTTCCTACAAAATGCCTATGTTTCAGTTACTTGTAAACCCTTTCTGTCACAGTGTCCATTATAATGGACGACCTTTTTACATGGATCCTTATGGAAATTCAGAGAAATTGAGTCACACATACATGAAATAATACGAGAAAAGTTCGTTCAATTTAGTGGTATAGGTTTCAGATTACAGTGACACTTCTTTCATAATTCGTGACGGAAAGGGTTAAATGTGTTCTCTGGTAAGTAAAATTGGTCTTGAAAGTTGCAAAATGAAAAATTGAAAAAAGAGGCAAAAGATCGATGGAAAAGATCATCAAGAATCATCGTTTCCGAACCTTTTTTGAAGCTTTTGATTCAAAACTTTCCCATGAAATGTCTATGTTCCAGTTACCTGTTCAATGCGTTTTCTGGTTATAATATAATTGGTATTGAACTTTAACAAGTGATAAATTTAAAAAAAAAAATATTCAAAGGATCGGTAGAAAAAGTCATCAAAAATAATCGTTTTCACCCTGTTTGGAAGCTTCATTTAAGAATGAAGCTCTCTTTCCAATGTAATGTCGACGTTTCAGTTATACTCGTTGAATGTGTCTTCTGGTAAGTAAAATTGGTCTTGAAAAATGATAAAACGATGAAAGAGGCAAAAGGTCGGTGGAAAAATTCATCAAAAATCATCGTTTTCGACCTTCTTTGAAGCTTCATTTAAAACTTCCCGATAAAATGTCTATGTTTCAGTTACTTATTGAATGTGATCTTGGGTTCATAAAATTGGTCTTGAAAAATGATAAAATGATGAGAGAGGCAAAAGGTCGGTGGGAAAAGTCATCAAAAATCATCATTTTCACCCTTTTTGGGAGTTTGATATAAAACTTTCCAATGAAATGTCTATATATTTCAGTTACTTATTATAAATTTGTTCTAGCTATAGTTGATAAAATTGGTCTTGAAAGTTAACAAATTAGATTAAGTTAAAGAGAAATTGGCTTCCTGATTTTCGGCCGCTTTTTGACGATCTGAGACTACTGCGCGGCAAAGGCAGAGGCCGATCCCCCGTAATATTTTACGCGAGTCCGTCACGCCGCTTGCGGTTTCTTATTTTCCGCCTAGATAACGCGTCGTATTTATTAAATCTGAGACGTATACTCCCGGGATGTTGTCAAACTTATAAACCGAAATATACACACTCATCATCAAATTTTGTATTAGTCGCTCTGAACGCACATTACATGTCATAGATTCGGGATAGTGTATACTATATGACGTCTTATATGGGGGCGATTTAAATTGAATCGATTGGAGTGGACCCAATCCACACGCTTTAGCGAACGCTTGTGGATTGGGTGTATCAACTTCTTTATATTCAAGCTAATATATTCGCTTGGCAATTCATTTCTTTCCTCGAATAAAAAACCGGAGAGAGGTTTCTAATTTCGAAATGAGGGGTCGTCTCCCACGCATAGTCCACGCATCCTTCTTTGTGCACATGTTATCCTTCAGCTAACCACCTGCGTGGGTTCATAATATCCAATAAAAAGATGGAACACCGATTGTACACTGTACAGAATCAGACGACCACACATGTGGATCCAAGACTCTCTCTCTCTCTCTCTCTCTCTCTCTCTCTCTCTCTCCCCCTCTCTTTCTCTCCGTCTAATTTAACGCAGGTGTTAGAAAAGGACACATTTGGGGTAGTTACTTGACTTTCGACGCCTACTCTATACGTCGGTAAGACGTAAGTGTTAAAATATGGGAAACGCGAGAAAAACTTGGGTGAAAACTGGAATTAGTCTCTCTCTCTCTCTCTCTCCTCCCAGTAAACACATAATATTTATTGTCAACATTGTCAGGAAAATAATTTAAAAAAAATATTTTTAAAATATTTTCAAAATATTTCAAAATATTTTAAAAATATTTATATCCTCCGCTTTATCCCTCCGTCTAGGAGTTTGTTTTCCATAATTTCATCAGTCTCAGAATTTACGATTCAGCAATGGTCAGTCTAGTAGTTTACACCTCTCCAATTTAATATCAGAATGCTTTTAGCTCATAAAGGAAGTTTTTATTTTAATACAAGATTGGCCACTAAACTTGGGGGTGATCACGGAGGATCGGATCGTTTTGGTATCGTTATCGTTATCGTTTACATATAACCTTATGGGTGGCTCAACTGGTCGAATCGTTTTGAGCCCCTCGTGACGATTGAAACGGACGAAAGGAAGCGATGAGTCGGGAGCTGTCGTTGTGTTAATCGTTTGAAGTAGGAAGAGGTGAGGAGGGGATCACCTGCGCGATCGAGTTGCGCAGCTGCAAGCCCATTTGATTTAATGCAAACGATAACGATAACGATACTAAAACAATCCGATCCTCCGTGAGCACCCCCCCCCCCCCAGGTTCACGATAAGAGGGTAGGTGAGAATTCAGGTATTGAGCAAAATTGTGGCTATACCGGCTACTGCAACCCTTCGCAGTGGCCCTTGTTCTCCCGACCTTCCTCTTGACACGAAGGATTTCCGAGAATCGACAGACTCTAAAACCTGCACACGTCCAGTAAAAATTGCGAACGGTCAAAGATATGAAAAAACGGACAAAATATTCGGTCTGAAGGGTCATAACTCGGCGAAAATAGTCGAGTTGGAATATTGATGACTCTCAGAAGTTCGTATTTTTCAGTCCGAATTAAATTGCAAATATTCTGTCGAATAAGTATCGAATTTCTGCGAGTCATCAATATTCAAGCTCGACTATATTTTCGCCAAGTTTTGACCCTTTAGACCGAATATTTCGACCGTTTTTTCGTACCTTTGACCGTTCGCAATTTTTACTGGACGTGTGTAAATTTAATTTTAGAGTCCGTCGGTTCTCGGAAATCCTCCGTGCCAAGAGGAAGGTCGGGAGAACACGGGCCCCTGCGAAGGGTTGGAGTAGAGTAGCCGGCATAGCCGCACTGTTGCAGAATATTGAAATTACTACCTGAATTCTCACCTGCCTTCTTATCGAGAATAGAGTATAAGTCTGGAATTTCCTAGCCTCGAAATGCTTTACTCAGAAACTCTTCATAAAAAACCACCTCCTCTTCATCGAACTATAATCATGGCAAAATGTATCGAGGATTTTTGTGCCGAAGAGAAAGCTTTAGCTTTGAATTCTCGGAAGGATCTAAATATGTACGCGTAATTTCTAGATCATTTTACAGTTGACCTTAATCCCATAAGACCGAAGCAAGGCCCTTTCTAGGGAATAGAGCCACGGCACTGGGCCTTTTTGAGAAGCTTGAGGCTTGATCCCTGGCACTGAAGTACCAACCGACTTTCCCTTATAAGGAGACCCTGTAATCCAAAGCGCACGAATGCCTACACATTTCACTAGACATTGATTGCCCGATGACGTCATTAGTTTTATAAATCAATTTTGCCAGTTATTCTAGGAAACGTAGAATTTTCTCTTTTTCAGAATCCCCGCCTTCCTCGCGATAAGAATCGCAAGGACAAAGCCACCGCGCCCCGTGACACATGTGTTGAAAAAAGGTCAACGATGAATGGTGAAGTCACTTGTTCGCCGTTGCATCCATGCTTTTCCAAAAACATGGATTTGTCGCACACGATTTTTTACTCGTGCCTCGTATACAAAACCTCGATTAAACCTATTCGAAACTTTGATTGCGGCAGTCCGGAGAGATAGCTGAGAAACACTTTCGGGAAATGCAAAGCTAAAACATTCAAATAAAAAACGGCGCGGCGGTATACGTTTTAAAACTTTACAGTTTCATATACCTATCCGCAAAAAACAGTCACGAAATAATAAAAATAACCTAACAAATTGAGTCGCCGCTCTAACAGCAAGGCTAAGACACTAACGGCGACTGAAGTTTTAATTTTTTTTTTTTTAATTAATTTATGCGTGTTTCTTTGCGTTTCAAAAGTTTTCTGTACAGTTTCAAAAAGTCCCACTGTTTTATTTAAAATTTGTTAGCTTTCATTTCCCGAAAATGTTTTTATTTATTTGACAAATTAGTAGGTAATAAAAATGTCTCTTTTCAGATATTGTATAGCTGAGAATCTGATACTTGAGATGCTGCGAGGGAAACTTCTTCACAAGTAACAAATTCAAATTTGAAGCATTTGAAAATTGTTACCACTTAATTACCAATCATTCTTTTGAGTTTAATTTCTTTGCAAAGTCTCTTATTACAAGTCAAATTTAGATGTATAATTGTACATATTGGTATATTTGATTAATAAGTTAAATGTTTGTTTTCTTTAAAAAACTTTACGAGACAAATCTAATAAAGTTGTTATTCCTTTATTACTTGAAGAGAAAATTCTGATACCCATACCTGCAGTAAAGTTTGTCTATTGTATCGACTTTATTTTCAATTTTGTAGAGACTATGCTCTGTTCTCTCCAAAACCACTCCAATTAGATTAGGAAGATCTGTCTTGCCTTTATCATTTATTGACATTCTGAATGCGGATGACAACGTTAACGCCGATATCAACCACGGGAAATGTAATATCCGATCGAGTAGTCATACGTGATGCCTGCTCGGCCAAATTCGGCCATTCTTGCACGAATTCCATTTCAGTTAAAACTAGTTTTCACTACCTCCTTAAATGCTTACTTTCAGCTAGTTCTAGAATCAACATCTAATCAAAACGAGTTTTGATGAAAATGGCTTATGGGTTCTAGTTTTGACGGTAACTAATATTTTTAAACATATTTGTATACATATGTATATTTATCGTTGGAATCTACTTAAAACCGTTCAAGTGTCAACGTTACCATTGTAAGTTAGGCTCAATTGGTTGGAGATATATGTAAAAGTAAAAGGTCTATACATAAAGTAAGTACGAAATAAAAGAAGAAGATACGAATGGTTAAACAGTAAAAGTAAAGGACGAAATAAATGCTAGCCTTCCCTTCAGCAAATAGTTAAATTTTCGTACTTCACAGTGTTGATTTTGCCTATCTTTCTAATTGAAGGCTCTTAGAATAACACTTTTTTTCAAATGCCAACAATTTCGGGTGAATTTTTTCTGTTAATCAGCAAAATTTGTGGTTTCTGACAGATTGAGGCATGAAATCAAATATGAAAATATTCATATAATCATGAATATATTCCTGAGGTATGACTTAATAATAGTAATAAAAATAATTAATGGTTATTCTCCCAAACAAAAATAAAGAACATAAATGAATATAGAATAATAAAAACCGCTCGCAGCAAAAACTATGTAAATAAATATATTTGTGAGGACTTGGGGTTGTTCGAAAGGAAACAAATTAAAATAATATCAATAAAAAATCGATAAAATTGCGAAAAACAATAAACAATATTTAAGAAAAGAGAATGGTTCAGAAAATAAGAAAGGAGGAATAGAACATCGAAATGGTTTATTAGTATCATTTGCCTTAGCTGAACCACAAGATTCGTCCGATTACGGTCTAACCTAACACCGATCATTGAGTAAGCTCAAGATGATGATTTCAGTGAAACGAAAACTGCCTGATTGTGGTCTAACTTAACCAAGATCACTTTGTAAGATCAAGATGGTCATTACAGTGAAACGAAAATGAGGTCCGTGCTTCTTAAAATTTTAAAACCGCAAGATTTTCAGTCGCTCCCCCGCCCGCCGCAAATCCTATTTAAACCCCATCCCACCCCGGACGTGACAACCCTGAAACGGTGACCTGGCATGAATTGTTCGAATCGTCTCAATCCGACGCACTATGGTCTGAAGTCGTCAAAAAGTGGCCAAAAATTAGAAAGAAAATTTCTCATCAATTTCTCATTTTTAAACTTTCAAGACCAATTACTACTACAAATAACACTTCTAGCAAATAATTTAAACCTAGAAATGTCACTGGAAAGTTTTGTAATAGCTTAAAAAGTCAAATACGATGATTTTTATTGATTTTTTTCCCACTGATTTTTGGCCACTTTTGTACGATCTCAGACCATAGTGCGACGCCCGGAACTGGTCTCTCGTCTCGCAGTGCTGCCGTTTGTGTGCAATCACATTATTTTAATTCGCCGATGATTGATTCCACCATTTGAAAAAAGATTACGCAGCTCATAATGGTTGTAATGCACGAAAATACTCGCATCTATAATCTTTCCTCGACAATCGATGCGGCCGCTGGACTGAAACTGTGTCATTTTTTCTCAACCGGTGGAATCATCGGTGAATTGAAAGACGTCATTAAAAATCAGAGCTGCCGTTTTGCGTATAATTAATCGCATTTTTCAATTCACCGATGATTCCACCGGTTGAGAGAAGATAACACAGTTCAGTTCAGTGTATGACTGTATTGCACGAAAATGCTCGCGCATCTGTAATTCTTTCTCAGCCGGTGGAGTCGTCGATTACTTATAAAAAAAAAAAAAAAAAAAAAAAAAAAAAAAAAAAAAAAAAAAAAAAAAACTTGCGGATATTTGAATTAATTAACGGAGAAAAGATTACAGAGTATTTGCGTGCATTACAGTCATACTCTGAATAGAACTGTGTAATCTTTTCTCGCAACCAGTGGAACCATCGGTGAATTGAAAGATGTCATTAAAAATACACGGAACGGCAGCTCTGTCTCGTCTCGTTTCTCCGTGTCGCTTCCTCGCTTTGGCTCAGGCTTGACTCGCGGCTCGGCTTGGCTCGTTCCCGCGCGCGTCAGATCCCGCGGCAACCACGACAAACCACCGACTTGCGGCGATTAATTCCCCTTAACCTTTTCCACCTTTAATTTCTCTTCTAAACCCTAACCTAACTCTCCCCCTCCCCCTCCCCCTCTTTCTCCCGCCCCACACCACTCTCTTCCACCTCCTGTCTCCCCACCTCATATCACGCGACTTCATCCCGACGGATCTCACTTCATTATTCCATCCGCGTCTGTCCTCCACTCATCCATTATCCCCCCTCCCCTCCCCTTACCCCTCATGCCGCCCCTTTCTCCGTCTTGTGAAGCGTCGCGTCGCGCAGAGCTGCTTTCGGTCGAAAGGAATGATGACACAAACACAACCACAAGTCGGGCCGCACGCAAAGGCGAGGGCGGACCCCAGTCCCAGTGCCCTCATCACGCGGCACGCGTCACTCCTGAGCCCTTTATTACTTCCTTCTTACGTCACTCTTTTCACTCTTCTATCTCCGCAACTGCTCAACACCCTCGTCTCACCTAATGCTTCCGCCCGACAATCCCAATCTCAGTTCGACCCCCCTTACCCCTTCCCCTTATCCCGCCTCGCCACCCCCCGTCCCTTTCCCAGGATTATTTTCAATCCTGCTTATCTTCTAATTTTTTTTTTTTTTTTTTTTTTTTTTTTTTTTTTTTTTTTTTTTTTATCACGCCGCATATTTCCATTTTGAAAAAAAGTCGGGCTTTTGAAATTGTTTGCTACACGGATGATTAAATAGTTGATTCTTGCATAAAAACCTGTATAAATGACGATGAGAAAACTAAAACATATCAAAATTCACTCTCAGAATCGGAGTCAATGGTGGCAGGTATCATGGGATATTTTTATCTAATGGGGCAGTTGCAAGGGTCTGAAATGTTGTGGTTTTTATAAAGAAAATGAAAGTACTTGATGAGCTGAGAGCAAAGATGCCTTTGGTTTCTAATCAAGTCCCATTGTTCCGGAGATAAGATTTTGGCCCAAAATACATTGTTTAAAATGGGAATCCCGCGTAGTGACGTCACTACGCACATGATTTTTTACGAATTTACACGTGTGTATCTCCAAAACCAGGACAATTAGGAAAAACTAACAGGCACCATTGTTCTCAGCTCATCAGGTACTATAATTTTCTCTATAAAAAACACACAACTTCAGACCCTTGCAACTGCCCCATTTGAGACATATCTCTGTGTTTCCGCAGAGAAAGTGATATATAATACAGGAATCTACCATGATACACTGAAAAAAAAAGGATTACCCAGAAAAATGACAATATGTGAACCATATGTAAGGGATAGTACAATAATTACCATAATTCTAGTGTTAGTACTGTAGCTCTTGAGAATTTTTAGGAAATTCTAGTTATTGTGTGACCATATTCTAGTATTAGCACCAGAATTTTCTGGTTAAATTACTAGGCTTTCAAACATACAGATTTCAAAAATATGGTCTCAGTATCTTGAGAGAATCAAATTCATGAAACAAAAATAAAACATCGAGATTCTAAAGACAGGATGCAAGGCGGGTTTTCTCATTTATGACTCTGTTGAGGTCACGTGATTCCCTCCAGTTTCTAAAGTTATAGTGATATTAAATGAAAGTCGCAAAAATAACGTTGTATGCATGCGGTCACGTTTGTTCATTAGACTTACTTTGATCGAAGTTTTAGAGGTTTAAGATGACTGAGCCGATTTCAGGTGTACCAAAATCATATTAACAATCCTGGAACAGAATAAAATAAGAAAAGATCTCGTTAACTAAAAGACAAAATGGTGGTGATAATGATAAAAATTGCGCAATTGAATATTTGACAAAGTACATAAATGTGTTGTTGAAGAATAATATACTGAGAAGAAAAGAACCGAATCGAAGAATCTTTATTGAAACACAGCAAGTAATTAAATGTACCGTAATAAAATAAAACGGAATGGAAATTAATTCATGACTGCCGGATCTTGTATTTGCTATGCACTTACCAAAGAAGCCATAAAAAGGCAACCTGGCGCAATAGAGTAATTAGGTACTTAGTTATTTTAATATCGTTCATATTTTGATAGATAAAGATTTAGTTTATCAAAATAGCGCAGATGATATTTTCAAATTGATAACAATCCAACTTTAACGATTGGAGTATTTTTGAGCTTCCACTGGCCTTACATTAGAAATATTGAAACAAATCAGCAGCATTTACATTTTTCCATTCATACACTGAAAAAAAAAAAAAGTGGTAACTTTAACTCTTTTATAGTTAAAAGTATGGATACCACTTAAAAATTGCTGGTTTGACTGTTTAAATTAGTTAAATTAACATGGCACGGCCTTAATTTAACTAATTTAACAGTCAAACCAATAGTTTTTAAGTATGGTGTCCATACTTTTAACTATAAAAGAGTTAATTTTTTTTTTTTCAGTTTAATCAATGAATCAAAAACGATCAATAAGTCGAACTAAATATTTTCCGTTATTCCATTCCATAAATTTAAATAAAGCTATCGAACAGGTATCATAAAATCCATTGCAGAAAAGCACTGCTTGAGCCATAAATGGTCATTAGCGAGGATTATCGGCCGATATCCCTCTCCAACCACCGCCCCACGCAGTTATGGATCACGATAATGACTCCAGCTCAATCCAAAAATTTTATCCCCCTTTTTTTTGACAATTAAAATATTTATTACTAATTGAGCCATAAGGGAGGAGATAAAATCCAATTAAATCGAGCAATCATCGTTTCCCGCTTTAGAATCGATTATTATGGTATCGCCGTGTTTTTAATCTAATTCGCTCGGAAACAGTTGTTTTGTGTTTGAATTTTATTTCATTAAACAGTACGTCTCCGGCTTTTAATTGAGACACTTAACCAGTGTTGCCGGATCTGTGAACAAGGTACAAGATTATCGTAGGATTTAAAGTAAAATAATTATTTTTCATTTGCCACGTTTAACAACACTGCAATCAACTCGATCCTCATCGTTGTAATCAAATCATCGGGAGACGCAATCAAGTCAAACTGGAATAGCTTCGTTTTAATTACATACTCATCCATAGTTTGAAGCTGAAAAAATAAGTCTCGATGCCGGAAGACTAAATTTCAGATTGTTTTGTTTCTCGTTTCAGTCCAAGTATACACATAAATTTTAATGAGCTATCAAACGAATGACTTTCTTGAATACATGAGAGTAGGCAGTGAGAGTTTGACTGAGGGTCAAAGATGTTAGAACTGACGAAGCCAGTGGCTTCGCATACGATCTGGCAAAGCTGACTTTTGTCCCTTTAAACGCATGGAAAAGATCGAACTGTTGAAGGTACGTGGTTCACTGCCTCAAATCGATATTTTGCACGGGTTTAAATACACGAAATTCAGTGTTTTCAAACTACACGTGACGCCTTCATAGGAAGACGCTCAAATACGAGCTAGAACTAGCTTCATGTATGCATACTATACGTGTGAAAGATGGAAGCAGTGGCGTAAACTTGAGTATTTGGGGGAAGGGGCAATATGTTCTCTAAGGAGATGCACTATAGGGGGTCTGGGGGTCCTCCTCAAGGAGAATTTGAATATTCAAATTCTCTTGGACGATATTTTTGTCAAGATAATCGTATCCAAATTTCACGAAATATACCGACCAAACTTAATGGATTTTATGTCTATCTTCTTCATTTCATTTTAGACTTTCTATCAAACGAAGGCGATATATTTCTGTCTCGTAAAGGTTAGTAAGGCTTGAGGGAACTGATCCCCAATTAAAATTCACTTCGATGAAAAGGTGAAACCAGTATATTTCAACTACACATTTTTGCAGTCCATAGAGTTCTTCATTCTTTACCTACCAAAGAAGATCCGAGAAATGCATCGGAATGGAAGCATTTTCACGAAGGAATTTGTTAAACAAAATATATTCATAGAAAATATTCACAGAAAACACGAGTTCAAGGTATTTAAGAGCTGTTTCTGACCAGTTCTCCCTTAAATCACTATTTTTCTCTGTTTTATTTTTGTTTGTATTTAGTTTATTTTTTTTACAATTTGTCGGTGGCTGGTTATCTAGTCGACCATCACTTTGCCCGAGGAAACTTTGGTTCGCAGGTTCCTGAATTTTGGGAAGCCTTGAGCTAAACATATATAGAGCACGCTGACGGAAAATTAAACACAAATGTTCATAATTATCAGATATTTGAACGCTTTTTGAAAAAAAAAAAAAAAAAAAAAAAAAAAATTATAATTTTCATAATTTTGTCCATCCTATCTTTTTGACTGAAATTTTACTAAAAATTCATTTTATTGTTTAGTCCAATAATTAATGGTAGTATCATTGGTATCAACAGTTTTTACAATATTTATTGCTAGTGTTTGCGGAAGCTTACCCATAGTTTTAATAGATTTTTTTTTTTAATAATTTGTTGACAATTTTTTCAATCTGAAGTATTTTCATGAGTAAAACTTGGTTGCCACGAAAGCTTATCACTAGCTAAGCTTTTGGTCCTAACAAAAATTTCGACAAATTTCAATGGGAAGAAAGGGGTGTTGCAACAGTCTCTCTATACTCGTTAACCTTACTATAGGTATAGAATATGTTTATTTCATTTCTGTCTTTGGACGTAAAATGGCCAATAAACATTTTGGACCGCTCATTGAGAGTGACCAAACACTTTTTTGGACGAAAATCATTGGACGAATGACCAGGTTAGAAAAGAACACCACTCCTCCGTTTACACTTATAGGGAAGGGAGTTAACTATTCGTACTCGATGGAGTTGGAATTGCCTATACGACGAATTAAAGGCGAGGTTAGTTTAAAAAAAACCGCCGCTCTTCCTTTTACAGGTATGGGGAAGGTAGTTAACTGTTCGTACTTGAGGGAGTTGGAATTGCCTATACGAATAATTGAAGGCGCCCGACGAATTCTTATCTTGTGAGTGTTTTCATCGATAGTTGTGTTTATCCGGAATGAAGACGGAAACAATATAAAGTAGACTAGAGAGGAGAAAAACCTCCTAACAGTAAACCTATTTATACTCGGTTTTGGCCCGAAAAGGGCCATAACCAAATATGAATGATCACATCTCTAAATTATCTGACTATTAATTATTCGGTAATCTTAATTTTTATTTCAGAGCTGCCGTTTTGCGTATAATAATTCATCGCATTTTTCAATTCACCGATGATACCACCGGTTGAGAAAAGATTACATAGTTAATCGGTTCAGTGTATGACTAAAATGCACGAAAATACTTCAATCCGTAACGTTTTCTCAATCGGTGGAAACTCCGTTAATAAAAAATATCCGCAAGTTTTTTTATAGTCATCGACGACTCCACCGGTTGAAAAAAGATTCCAGATGCGAGTATTTTCGTACATTAAAGTCATGAACTGAACTGAACCGCGCAATATTTTCTCAACCGGTGGAATAATCGATGAATTAAAAAAGGTCGTTACTTGAATGCAAAACGTCAGCATTGATGATTAGATGTATTTGCTCACCAGCTCACCTATCTTCTACATTCTGGAAACAGGGTAGTGTCAGTTTCTGCCCATTCTGCGGAATAAGAGATTCTCAACCGGGTGAACCATCGGTGAGTTGAAAAATAACATTAATTATTCGCAAAACGGCAGTTCTATTTTATTCATACAATGGAGCTGTTGCAAACTTTTGCTACAGGATTATTAACAGTTGATTATGGGGTAATCCCCAGTAAAAATAACGATTAGCGCATTAAAAAATCACGAAATCCACTCCTAAACTCATAAAATGCTTTTAAACGCGAGACCGTAATGGCTGCCGGGGCCGCGGTTTTCATTGGGGTTCCCTATCTTCAATCAGCGCCATCTACACGAGGTGTTCTCGCAACACCACACAAGAAAAAGAAGAAGCATACACGGGAAAAAAAAACTACGGTGAAAGTAACCATACGGATACCTGATTTTGGCACCTGCTAGATGTTATGGTAATGTTAACCAGAAGTATACTATGTTTTGATTAGGTACTAGGTGATATTACCTGATTGCATGTCGAATTTACTCAAAGTATCGATAAATGTACCATAATTCTGGTCAAGTTTACCATAACATCTAGCAGGTGCCAAAATCAGGTATTCGTATGGTTATTTTCACTAATCTTTTTTTTCCGTGTACAATTGTCATAAGAAAACCGCGGCCTCGGCCGCCATTACGGTCTCGCATTTAAAAGCATTTTGTGAGATCAGGAGTGGAAGTCGTGATTTTTTAGTGCGCTAATCGTTATTTTTACAGGGTATTACCCCATAATCAACTATTAATAAGCCTGTAGCAAAAGTTTGCAAGAGCTCCATTATGTGCGGGAAAGTTCATGTTTCGATCTACTGTGAGGTAAGGCGAGGCGCGGCTCATCATCCTTGAGAAAAGCGCAAAGGAGCATCAGCTAGCCGTCCGTCCCCGCCCGCGCGGGGCGAAGCGCGGCAACGCCAACGAAGCCTGCTTCCCATATGTCCGGTCCGTCTACATCTTTTGTTGTTTTTCAATCTCCGGTGGTTTATTTATTTTTAACCCTCTATCTCGTGGGTCTCTTGTGTACCTTTGTGCCAAGCTCGCCCTTTGAGAGCTTAAAAGTGCACAAGCTCATGTGTGAGCGTTCGTTTGTCTTCTCTAGCGCGATGGAAATTAAATGCACACACCTTCACACCAACACACGCACACACACACACACGTCACACGTACCTAAACCGCAAATACTTTCATACACCCTCACACCGTCAAACTCACGCACTATTTTTTTCCATCGACTGGTTTGACGCACTTCAATGACGTCCTCTATCCTGGGCAAAACTTCCATTCCTACGTACCTACATGTATTCCTCCCATGTATTCCTCCCATGTATTCCTACATGTATACCTACATGTATTCCTCAAAACCTATTACATCTTGAATTATTTGTTTTACATTTTCTAATAATTGTCGCCCCCTGCAGTATTCGCCCTTCACTTGCACTTCTATTATAAATTTGATCCACCTTGTTCGTTGGAATGAACCGCGATCATCTATAGGTATAATATAAGCTCAGCAGCGTTGTTCGATTTTAGGTATAAATATCAGTGGATTTTACATTATTGGTCCTTAGGGGAGATCCACTGATATTTCCATAAAATCTGGCAGCGCTGTCGCTCAATGTTGTCGGTGTTTCCGCGAGGTTGTTTCTCGTAGTCGTTGCCGAACTCTCAAAGAAACCGGAGCTGCACTGTGGTATGATTCGTACACAAATATATAATTTGCATCAATTTCAATCTTATAAACATTAACAAATGTGTCAGTATTTTGCAACACCAGCTTTGCGTCATAATTTATGGTTCAATTGTTAGTTTAATCTTCTACACTGCTGACAAGGAGTTTCATTCATTGTCAGGTTAGGTTAGGTTAGGTTAGGGGGGGGCAACCCCCCCCCCCCCCCCCCCCCCCCCGGGGGGTATAACGATGCCTTCACATCAGCAGGCCGATCATTGACTTCATTAATACACCGATCGTTAAAACTGTCAGTGAGTGACTCACTTTTTGTTCGAAAATACTCCTGGTTTGATTAACTATAATAGATATACATTAGCGGTTGGATCGCTCTCAAGTATCACGTTAAGTTTCCTCCTTCAGGACGGGCGTGAGTTTTAAACTTTTTTGATGGTCTTATATATCATCGATATTTTCCGCAGCATTTTAAACGAAGTACCTACTTTGATCTATTTTCCCACGAAAAACCAAGTAAGATTTTCAGTTAGGAGCCAGGACTCACTCCACGCAGGGTATCAGGGTATCTGCGTTGCCTCTTCCCTATCGTCTTCTCCTTGCAATGTTTTTACCTAATTAACGAAACGATTTCAATTTTCTTTCGTGTCACCATCGCTGGTTTTACTTACATGTTTTTTGTTTGTTTTTTTGTTTGTTTTTTTTTTGTTTTTTTTTTTTTTTACATATATAAAGACGGACACTCTTTTTATTTGAAGAAAAATGTCTGCAACAGGACCCACTGAGAGGGGAAGGATAAAACCCTAGCTGTGAATAAAGGGAGTCTCATTTGAGCCGCTCTAATAAGACAGAGAAGTGAGAGGTAAAGAGATGTACAAAAAGGTGAATGAGCATCTGTCAATACTCGAGGTGTAAAAAACTCTTCGTCTGAAGGGGATACTCGAGCGAAAATAAACTGCCGCGCCGCTTGACAATTCTGCAACACTCTCAAATAAACAAAACAAAGCACTTCGGACGCTCGACAGTTGACAGGACACTTTTTTCATTCTTATCCTCCACCTCTCTCATTCTCTCTCACTCTATCTCTCTCTTTTCTCTCTCTCTTCCACACTCACTCACTCACTCACTCACTCACTCACTCTCTTTCTCTCTCTCTCCATCCCATCTCTTCATTTCTTTCTCCCTTTAAAGCTCTGTTTTTCTCTCTTTATTTCTCTCACTCACTCCCTCTCTCTTTATCACTCTCTCTATCCATCTTTGCTTGTATCTCTCTATCTCTCTCTCTTCATCACTCTCTTTGTCCTTTTTTGCTTGTAGCTCTCTCTTTATCTGTCTTTATTTTTTCTCACTCTCTCTTCCTCTCTCTTCATCGCTCTCTTTATGCCTCTTTACTTGTGTATGTCTCCCCCTCTCTCCCCCTCTCTCTCTTTCTCTCTCTCTTTATCGTGATATCATCTTTATCGCTCCTTTTATTCCTCTTCTACTTAATCCCCTGGCCCCGCGCACTTGTTATCCCTCGAGAGTTTTTGAGCCCTTCGCGGACTGCACAGTGCACAGCCGGGCGGACGGTCGACTTCTCTAGAATTCTGTTACAAACGTGCAAGTGATGTTTATTGACTTATTCACACCTTACATCGGTACGTAGAAAAAGGTGTGTTTTTGTTATAGTTACAAAAAAAAAAAAAAAAAAAAAAAAAAAAAGGTGCCGACTGCTGAGTTCTGAAAACCGGGCGTTCCGATTAAGGGCTCAACCGGAATTCCCGGTTTCCGCATCAAGAATCTCGGTCGGGTCATGTTGTTCGGCGGCTTGGTCATTGGGCACGACAACCGACCGCGCGCGACATCGATTTTATCGATAGCGTCAAAATAAAATTATAAAATATATACCTATACATTGCAATATCGGAGAAAACAGCAAACGAAGGTTACACAGCTGTTATGTCCATTTGAATCAGCGTTCGGATAAACATAGGGAAAAAAAAAAAAAAAAAAAAAAAAAGAGATTGAAAACTTGTTCGAAGCCACGTTCCGCTGGGGTTAAAAGTGACGGGGTTGTTTTTGCTTTGTTGTTTATAGATTTGGCAACCTCACAAAGAGGCAAAGAGCATCAAAAAAGCGAATACAAAATAATTTCAAGCTCCATCATCGTCTCTCAAACTAAAATGCAAGCGAGTGAAGTGAAGAACTTGGCCTGCAAAATATGCATAGCATTTACTCTCAATTAGCGAAACTTTTGCATCCAACAAGGCCAAGAGTTAGAAACAAACTTCAAAAGAATCGCAACTTGCTTCCCTTCATCGCTTCCCTCCTCGACCCCTCTTCGTCACTCCTTCTATCCCCCTTCACTCACCCCTCCATCCCCCTTCACTCCCTTCTTCACTCCTCCCTTCACTCCATTTTCACTCCCACTCCAACCAATCCACCTTTGAGAAAAGTTGCCTCAATTTTCTGAACAAAGGATCCCGGAACGATAATTCGATGTTTCACTTTTATTTTAATGGTTTTGATATTAAAATGTAGCTCGATCAATCTTAATTAATTAATTTCCATTCCACCATAGCTCCTTCTTCTTCTTCCGTTGCTTTTCCTTCCAATGGATCAGTTTCTTTTTGTGTGCTCTTCTTTTCTTTTTTTTCTTTTTCTTTTTTTTTTGTTCAAACGAGTGATTAATTTCGTAAGTTAATTGGAAGAAGTGTTGACTTAACATAATTTTCAATCGTATTTTTCTTTCTCTTCACTCAAATGAAATATGCCGCATTAAAAATCTTATTGGCTATCCATAACAAAAGGTGTCCTTGTGTTGTTTTACACGCGAACTCCTGAGAAGTACTCTAAGAGATAAATTTTTCATACTTAAGAATTTTTAGATGACGGGCCTTTTTTGAGTGAATAAGAGGAGCATCAATACAAGTGCCTTCAATCGGGAAGGTATGCAAAACCAGCATCAACACGTAGGAATAGTTGTATCAACAAGCTGCAGGAGATTAGTGCCTCAAATCGCATTATTTGTATGGAATATTATACAGACTGTTTTATTAAAGCAATTTAATAAATCATCTGGAATGGTATCTGAGGAGGAAAAAGTCCCAAATAACCTCAGGTTCAATGCAAGTTTTCATAAGCATATTTTTGACCGGAGTTTCCGGCTATTAAATTAAAGGGATATTGTTGCAATATTTTGGCGATTATTATGAATTCTGCAGCAAAAACTGTCGGAATTAATTAGATATTTGAGGCTTTCTCATAATTTGCATTTGCTCGTTAGAATTGCCAAAATTACAGTGAATTCCGCACGACAGCAAAAATTATATTTATGTGATTGGGTGATCCAAATACGTTATTAGTTCATTTCGCTTACAAGTGAAACATTATTAACATTAACTTAACATTATTATAACATTATTTGCTTATTAATGTCGCTTGATACTACAGTAAAAAAAACTGGAAGATTTGTGAAAGGACACACCGGCATAGGAGAACCTTTGCTGATGTGTCTAGAAATCAAACTATCGTGTATCATATTGGATTTTTTTCAAGGCTGGTTTCGATTTCAATTTCAATTTTTTTGGTTTTGTTTTTTGTTGCTGTAGTCACAAGAATTGCTGTTTTTCCTGGTCAAAATAAGGTTTAAATCTTAGTCCTGAAGCTTTTCCAAAAAAATGTCAGTGTCATGCGTAGTCTCTCTTATCCTAGGATTTTGAATGCCAGTAGGCATAAGTTCGTAAAAGAAGTTTTCCTCTTTTGTTTTCAAGACCCCTTTTTTTCAATCCTTAAAAAATTCAACTCCCACTTTATGTGACTCATTCCAACGACAGTTTAAAGTCATTTTTTATGAATTTTGAGTCATTTTTGGACTTTTTGGAAGCTCTCAACGCTACATCAGTAATTTTTAATAAGATCGTATCCTCTTTATTGATGTTGCGAAAATTCACAACGGAAGTAGAACTCATTCTCCGAACGCGACTGGGAAGGAAATTGAGAGCGCCCGGGAAAATACTGCCACTCTTGTAAATCCAGGAATGTTTTCATCTCTATCGTTGCTCATTAGAACGCAGAAAAGGATATAGATGTAGGCACTATCAGGTAAAAGTTTTTCCATGAAGTTCCATGACCAAAATTGCGTCAATCTTTTATGAAAAGAAAGTACATGGAAAATCTTTTGAATCGTTAACAACCTACGGCATTCCATAAAATTTTATCGACAAATTAGAATGAGCCACGGAATTTTGATCGTGAAACTTCACGGAGCACTTTTACCAGGAAAAGACAAGTAACTGCCCTTAGCCTGTCCTTTTCTAACGCACGCGCGTTCAAATGGGCCTAGAGAAAGAAGGAAGTATATTCCTGGATCCACCAGAGGAATGACAGAGGACTTGACGAAGTTAAATTTTGCATCTATAAAATGATAATGATAATTAAGATAATGGTAATAAAAGATAATGATACATGATAGAGCGCGTCGCAAAAAACGGGCATCTCATCCTCACACGATGAGCAGTTTCCAGCGTGATAATGACACTTGATGATCTCGGACCGGTGTCAAGGGTGGCGAGAGAGCTTACGCGGGGGAGGTGGGGGAGGGGCATGAAAAGGCCACGTTGTAACGGCGTTAAAATCCCCCCGCCATGTAATACAGTCACTAATTTTTATCCGGGAACCGCGACCCGTAAAAACGCCATATTTACTCGCTTGTGTTAATGGCTCTTTATGAAGCAGTTAAATGTTCGCGCTTGCTTCTCAACCGGCCGCGACGCGACTCGACGCACGGTGGAAATAGAACAGGCAGCGGCGAACCGTGCAATTTGACAACGTTGCCGGAGTAAATTAGTGAATTCAGGAATTTGTCCCTCTCTGTCTACTTCCATTAGAACGTATGAGTGATAGTGATAGAAATGGACAGACTAGGGGCATTCACGTGATTTTCGTCCCTTCTTATATCCTCTTCTAACCAGTAGCGGCCCGTGAGATTTGGCAACCATGCATTTTTCCCACTTAAACTTAGGTAATAAATCGATTCAAGCGGAGGCTGGCAGCCTCCTAGATTTTCGATTGTTTTCCATGTATTTAAATGGGATAAAAACACCGTTGCCAAATAGCACGAGCCGCTACAGCTTCTAAACCATGCGTTCTAATAAGAAAAATAGAGGAGGACAAATTCGTGGATTCTCTAGAGTGCAGGAGTGGCAGCGTTTGTCGAATGAAAGAACGGTCATCAAAACTATAGACCTTATTATTAGTCGAGTCTATTTATAGGCACCGACCCTAAAAATCTAAAACGCCGATCTAAAAATTCATTAGTCAACAAACAATTTTAAAACTCACCAACTCTCAGTGGCGGCTGGTGCAATGTGGCAACTACGGATTCTCTCCATTTCATATTGAGATTCAATATTTAATATATAATACCGATCTTCAGGAGTTGCAATTGCACCCCCAAGATATCGATACTTTTGCATTAATTTAATGCAGGGCAAATAAGCATGGTTGTCACATTGCACAAGCCACTACTGTGCGTCAACTCCACAAACGCGTGTCCGAGTAGATCTCTTGTTTTCCAGCGAGATTTTTTTTTAATTTTTCCAACCCCTAACTGTACTAAAAAATGTCATCTAATTTTATGAAAATGCGAAATTTTCTGCGTGTAGTGATACTATTTGCATATATATGTATAGTAAAACCGTCAGGTCAGTTGATACTAAATGGCTGGGTTCTGAAATTCAAAGGCCCATTTTGCGGCGAGGTTGGCCGCTACAAATGCAAAGTAGAAAACCGCAATTCTATATTTGCAGACTAAAACAACAAATTCACAAAGCGCAGACTCTCATAAATCCCATCCTTTAATGAGGATAGAAGGCATTTTAATCTGCATCCTTAATTGCTCTATGTCAGCCACACAATAAAGCGCGAAATTTACAGGAAGGAAAAAGTGCATTGTTAGGAAGATTTTTCTCAACTTTAATTTTGTAAGTTGCCCTACTCAAACTTCCTTATTTTTTTCATTATCTAACCCTCTATTCGCTGTAAAATATAGGTTATGTATATACCATAAATTATACATACATTTACACCAGAGATTGAAAAAAAGATTGCTCTCTAAATTGTCTTGATTCAGCCATTGACCGCAAACGTGGAACCGAAATCCAGACACAGTGGTATCATAAGCTTACCCATTCCGGAAGATTTCTGAATTTTCCTCTTTCTTGGCATTGCGAGTGCGCTGTTTGAAAATGCTTGTGATCAAGAACATTTCGCTGGCTTGTTTAGTTTTGAAGTTACAGCGTCAGTATCAGAGCTTTTGGGACACCCTATGTACATGGGAGAAGACGGGGAATTTGCAGATTCTCTTGAACTTTTCTGAGGGAATTTTCAAGAAAAAAAGAGACATTCTACACTGTTCGGTAGAAAATCACAGCAACAGGTGCTCTGTTCTAGAATGGTGGTAAATCAAATTGATTTTACGCCGGTTTTCCGAGTTTTCGATTGGTAAACCTTGGTTTTACATCATCATTTTGACCTTGGGATGACTTTCGAGAAATGTTCAATATTTGTCTCGACAAACCTCAAGTAGACTTTCTATCAATACAGTGCAAACTCCCTCTTTCCCTCGAACGTTAAGAAGCGAATGCCCATCTGTATTTTAAAAAAGGCAGATGCCTTCTTTATTTGTAGATGCAGAACGTTCTCAGAATACGTTCATCGAGGTTTTTGGGTTAAAATCCATGGGTACTCAATACTCATGATCCATACTACACATTGTAGCAAAAGTTTGCAAAAGACCCATCAATGTTAATCATTTCTCTAATGCATCACATTTTGATTAAAACGTGAAAAAGTTTTACAACGCGAACTCCAAGTAACGGCGAACCGAGTGAAGCAGTGAAGACTGTGATGGGATGGCGGGGGGGGGGGGGGTTGGGGGGTAGATGAGAGCCGCCTGGAGAGGCAGGGAGAGGGAGCTGCTGCGCTGCCGACTGCGCGAAACTGGTCCAGACATTTTTCCTGGTCGCTTTAAAACTTTAACCGTGAGGTTTTTAAAGCCGCTTTACCGGAGCAATGCGGATACTTCTGAATGAAAACTGATATATAATGAAATCTCATTTGTTTCCTGCACGCCTCACAAAAGCTATAGAGCTCAGTATGGATTGGATGTGTGAGAGAGGATTGCGAGAAAGAGGGAGAGAGAGGGAGAGAGAGAGAGAGAAGAAAGAAAGACCTAACAAGGCACGCACGCAACCGAGCTTTAGATTACTTCCCCTAATGCTAGTATAATTATACGGACTGTATAGTAGGCGACCTTTCGTTCGTTTCGTAATGAATTAATCTTGACGCATGATTTAATTCCTTTAGTCTCTCTGACAAGGGAACGGATAGCCGCAGGCATAGGGCTATGTTGAAATATGTTCGCTTCCTACAATAGTTGTCTTATGCTTTTTAGGTGCTGTCGCGCGTAGCGCAAGCACCTTATGCTATCGTCACTGTTTTCTATTTCTTTTCTTCTCTCTTTTAAATTGAGTTTGTGGTGCTCGAAGACTTTTCCTGGATAATCAAATTCAATCAACGAGAAAGTTATTTTTTCCGATTTTACTCTCTCTTATTCATTTTGTTTTGTAATAATTTATAAAAGCTATCTGTATATGGCGATTTGACACCTTCGCAGAGTTCCGCGTTTCATAATGGTTTAATTTACAGAGTATATTTATAATATCTATCAATGAGTTTTAACCCTTTAAGGACCAGATTAGTTCACGAGAACACCACGCCTCCGTTTATGAAGGGAAGGAATTGTTAACTGTTCGTACTCGGGGGAGTTGGAATTGCCTATACGACGAATTAAAGGCGCCCGACAAAACCTTATCTTGTAGTATTTGCTTCTATATTAGCGTTTATTGAGAATGAGGACTGAATCAATGTGAAATATGACTCGAGGAGAAGAATGAGTACACTCGGGCTTGGTCCATAAGAGGTTAAACTTGCACACTCACGCGCGCACAAGTGGGGTGGCGTGCAATTTGGCAACTTCGTTTTTTTCTATATCTAAACCCACGTAAAAGGTCGAATGCGAAGGTTTTCACTGAGCACCCAATAATTCGATCTTTTTCATGGATTAATATGGACGGACTCAACGTTACCGATTTTGCATGCTACGCCACTGATGCAAGCGTCTAGTTATGGATAGGTATTTTGAAGATATTTGAGAAGGTACAGTCCAATTTACTATAAATGCCGCGTACGCCAATAACCTTTTAATCACCAAGGCAGTTGACCGACATTATAAACCCGGGGAAGGGGTCAATATGATATTCTTGACATTTTACCGTCCTTTAACATCGTATACACCCACCCCCCCCCCCCCCTAAATCTAATTTAAGATTTATACATTTTCGTTTTGGAAAGATTTAATACTAAAAAATAGTGAAAACAACCCCGATTAATTCATTTACAGCCAAATCAAGACAAATTTCATAAAATAAGCTCAATTAGGAGATATAGTCTATATGAGCAAAACCGAGTTCTAAAAATGTTGAATTTTTCTTCAATTTTTTCAATTTTTTCAAAAATTATTCCCGAAGTGGATACATCGTATCTGCAACGGCTATATCATGTTCGCAATTTCATCTTCTAAAAGTAAGAGAGAACTAGATTTTGCACTGATTTTAATAAATAAAACCGACTTTCTTCAAGTCGAACCTGCTTTCATTATTTTTTTATAGTCCCATAAAATGTGGAATACGTTTCTTCACCGCATAACTTAAATAACCACAAAAGGTCCGACCAGTGTAAAGTATTCCGTTCAATTATATAGCTTCCAGTTGGATTCTAAGATTAGATTGTTGTGAATTTTTTTTTAAAAAGGCTTTGAGTTGTATACTTCTTCCTCGTTATAATTGTGAGGAGGGGGCAAGGTCTAAGCACAAGGCCTTGCATAAAGGATCTACAGGGGCCAGGGTTTTGGTAGGATCAGAATAAAAAAGGTATGTGTAGAGGTGAGAGCACGCGACAGCGTGTACTATAGCAAACGCAAAAGTTTTGGCAGTCAAGTATTCGAGGTATGACAGGTATGTGACCGAGTAATCGCAAAGCAACCGTCGGCGGGCCATGTGCATTGTTAGCTGTGAAAACTTTACCGTTTGCTCGTACGAAGTAGCCATAAAATATCTCCTTTTGACAAAATTCTGCGTTGTATGCGAACATAACAAACGAATTCGAAAGAACCAAATATAATATTAATCTATCTAATGGAGAGAAATCTAGAGTGAAATGTTTCAGGCACTTTTCTTTTGAATTTGAAGGCTCGGAAATGAGTCTATAATAATAGTTAATCACTTTTTTTATGCTGAAATAGCCTCAGTTAATTAGAACATATGAGCTTTGCAATCAATGATTTCTAATTTATCATTTAGTTGACTCATATCAAAATATAGACTTTTAGGCCCTTTTCACCAGGAAACAACTATTTTTTCTACAACGATTCTATATTCAATGTATAAAACAAAGGGTAAAAATCAACAACAATAACTTATGTATTGTAGGATACAAAGTTACTCATTTATTGTGTATAAACCAAAGCATAATATCAGTTCTACATTCCATCCTTCAAACGGAATCGCTTCCTATATGCTGAAAATTGAAAAAAAAATTCTCGGAATGGACTTTTTGTGACAGTCGTAAATAAAATGAGGGAGTTGAATTAATAAATGCGATAAAAAAAAATCGTGAGAAAAACCCAGCGCAGCGGCATGCGGTAGCATAAAGCAGACTACAATTTTCCTTGTCTCACGGACGTAAACATGAAAACAACTCCGCACAAAAAGGCCGAGATAAAATAGATACTACACTAATCCTTTTGATAAAAAAAAACGACATTGTAAATGTTCAAACAAAACGAGAAGAAGAAGAACAACAAAAAACAAGCCGCAATTGCAGCACTTAAAAAAGTTGGCAAAGGAGCATGAGTACTAAGCGAAGATTACAATCGTAAATTGAGGGCGCTAAGACTATACCTTCATGGAAATTTTTATTCATAAAGACAACGGACACTTGTGAACATCTCTTTGAAAGTTAACCGAACCTTCATACTTTAATCTAAACATAATATGTCGTTTGAATAAAGATAGGCAAATGATCAGAAAAGTGCAATGAGTATACAACCGGCATTACAATCAGTCAGATTGGATAAAACAATATCAAATCGGAAGTTATAAATAGCAGTTGGTCATTCTGGCAATTCAGACCTTGAACCATATTTACCAAAAATAGAAACTGATTTGCGTCTTTTTCATTTAAATAATTCAAATTACAATAATGACTCTCCAGTGGTATTGGTAAACTGAACTTACACGTTTAGACAGAGGAAAAGTGCTGACTTCAAAGATGGTCATAGAGGACTTTCTAGAATCAAACTGCAGCCAATAAATGCTAAGTATTTGAGACAGTTAAAATTTTAGAAATACTTTTTACAGATAAACAGTGAGGAAACATACATCGTTGTGTAGGAGATTAATGAAAGGAGCAACTTTTCAGGAAGGATCTCAAGGCTTCTCCTTCAGAAGATCCAGACAGCACTCTTCAACATGGACATATATGATGACTTAATTAAACTGGCAAGTTAAATCATGAACAAAAATAAAAGGCTTATTATCACCTCACATATCAAACAATAATTCAGCATTATTTCAGTAAGTTTTGAAATGCTTGGAAAGTAAAAGCTCTCGTCAAGTCCTTCATTAGTCAAAAAAAAGGAAGGAACACTACAATGCACTGATAAAGATTATGCTTTGCTCATTGCTATTTGCTCTGACGTTTTCTGACCGGCGAATATATTCAGTCTATAAAGCGGTCCATGCCCGACACAAAACAGAACCAAAAAATCAACAATAACAAGCCTCGAGATTCCTAATGTACTAAATACATATTTTATCGCAAAAACCAATAAATCCGGGTACCAGAGTTAAGATAATAACACGGAGAACAAACAAACAAAATATCTTTGGTGTCCGAATCATAATCCAAACGTAATTGCATTCGAAAAATGCGTTACCCGCCGTAACCTCAAACCTGGACACAAGACTCCCACCCTAAACAAGCCTATACGGGGGCACAGTATTGGTGGAATCGTGAAGAAAAACACACCTCACGAAATACTTCTCGATACAGTAAGCCGTGGAACGCCGAACATTACAGAATGGCAAACGTCAGACAAGCTGCGACTCTGAAATCGAAACAAATTGTAATAAAAATCCGATGTTCGTCGCAAAAGTTGAACGTGGGAGCAGAAATTACTCTTTCTGATGAAAGGAGAGTTATTGCGCCTTTTCAGGCGAATTTATTTTTATCTGGCCTTTGGACCACTCGGTTTTTTTTTGCGTCAACAACTTGACGTGATACTCTGTGATGTTACCGGGCAGTAAAAATACAGTTGCAATTGTTTATTGTTTATTCGAAAATCCACTCTTCACCGATGTAAGGCTTGTACACTATGCGAGCAGGGCAGCTCTCCATTTAAAGAGGGAAATATAGGTTAGGTTAGGTCAAGTTCGCGGCCCCTGACCTGCTCTTCTTGGGCCTCGGCCTCGCGGTGTGATGCGCGGATCGCGGTGTGAACAGCGTTGCCGGTAAAAACCGAACTTCAACAGGTTCCTCGAAATTCCCTTGAAACAGTGCTGCCAAATTTAGAATAAAATATACGATATTTCCATAAAACCTAATAATGTGAAATGTGTATCATTTTTACCAAATCTAGCAGCCTTTCCACGACTGGAGGATCCAGGAATACATCATTCCCTCTCTTTTTCCATTAGAATGCGTGTGTTAGAAAAGGACAGAAGAGGGCAATCACGTGATTTTCACTCTTTCTTCTATCCTTCTCTAGCACATGCGTTTTAATGGGGAAAAAGAGAGAAAATGAAAATTTCTTGGATCCGCTAGTGACTTAATTCCTTAGCGGGAAATATGAAATGGGAGAAGATAGTGAATCTATAGATCCACAAGCACTTTTATTAAGGAAAGTTCGAGGAAAAGATGGACATTTTACGCACTATTTGACAGGAAATCACTGCAACAGGAGCTCCGTCTGCAGAATGACGGTGGATCTAATCGATTTTACGCCAGTTTTTTTCGAATGGTATACCCTTGTGTTACCTCATCGTTTTGATCTCGGGACTTTCGAGAAATGTTCAAGATTGGACTCGACAAAGCTCGAGGAGATTTCTTATCAATACAGTGTTAACTCCAGGGCTGCCGTTTTGCGTATAATCAATGCTATTTTTCAATTCACCGATGATTCCACCGGTTGAGAAAAGATTACACAGTCCAGTTTAGTGCATGACTGTAATGAACTAAAATACTCGCATCTGTAATCTTTTCTCAACCGGTGGAGTCGTCGATGACTTTAAAAAACTTGCGGATATTTTAATTAATCAACGGAGTTTCCACCGATTAAGGAAAGATTACAGATCAGAGTATTTTCGTGCATTACTGTCATACACTGAACTGAACTGTGTAATCTTTCCTCAACCGGTGGAATCATCGGTGAATAGAAAAATAGCATTGATTATACGCAAAACGGCAGCCCTGGTTAACTCTCTCTTTCCTGTCAAATATAAGTCTTTTTGTCTTTTTTTATAAGTTTTTTCGTCGAAAAAGTGCATGCCCATTCGTAAATGTCTATCTTCTCCCACGTAATATTTCGCGTAGAGGAAGTTGTGGAAACCATGTTAAAATTCAGCCTTAAGGTTCAAAGTCCATGTGATTTCTCTAGTTTTAAACGTATCCATGTGCCGTATTGCAAGTGTCGGCGATTGAAAGCGCTCCGTCCTGGTTTTAATCGCTTTAGAGCAGAAGCATTTTGAGTATCGAGTTTTGACATGTGCACCGTTGTGCACACGACGCTATTACGATTGCACGTATTATAGCCTTAATTGTTGTGTGATGACGTCACGATCAAAATTGGATCCAAATATTCGCTTTATCTCACCCGCTCTGGCGGGTTTTCCTATAAGAAACAGGATCCAAATTTTTAAATGCAAATCCATGCTAGTAAACAAAAAGCTCTCTCGGATTTTATTACACCGTTGGATTCCGCGTACCTTAAAACATAATTAGGTTTCAACAAAATTTTTGAAACATCACGCATTAATTTAAAATCACGGCTATATGGAAGATGAATTGAAGTCCTATATTTTGTTTCACTCAGTTTCTTTGAGGGCGCAAAGTTCTAGAAAAAAGGCTCATCACACCACGTGGCATATACCTTGAGCAAACTTTAAGACGAAGAGAGGTTAGGATGATTGAGGGTTATGGCGGTGAGACGTCAATTAGAGACCGTTGGTAAGACAAGGACAAAACATAGGACATCTTTTGATATAATTGCGATTAGAAATTCATTTGTGAGCTTTCAAACTGAAAAAAAAAGTACGGGCAAATATGGAACATCGGAGAAATCCGAGTGTGACACCCGGATTTCTCCGGTGTTCCTTATTTGCCTGTAGGTACTTTTCCGTACTTTTTTTTCAGTGCATGAACTATGTTGGGGCGAAAAGATATTTTGAGATTCGAAGTACAAGGCACCTAATGGTGTAATAAGCCTTTTGGCACTTAGTGCCATCTTCGAAGGTAAGGAGGTAAAGAAGAGAGAATAAATCATGTACTACATATCATGAATGAACACAAACTAAATTATGTAGTACATCATTTCTTCTCTCTTTCTTACCTCCTTACCTTCTAAGATGGCACTAAGTGCCAATAGGCCTTAGGTATGTTTTAAATTAAAATCCCTATCAAAATGTGCAGCATATTGGCTAAATTATAATGTAGCCATAATTCACCTTAATTTCATTTTATGCAATGCTGCTAACTGCATCAACATGTTTGATTCTTTTTGGGTAAATCCACGAGAGTGAGTGAGACAGAGCACTAATTTGGATCCAATTTTGATCATGATATCATCTCTAAACAGGTCTGTTGGGGAACCCCCCCCCCCTTTTCGATCAATGTGAAGTATACGGCTTTCAACCAAAAACCTGGCATCGCCGAAGATACGAAAGGTTGTAGAGCGGAGCGGTACGGTACTTGTGCTTCATACAGAGCGGTATTACACCAACCCACGATTTTATGGAGCGGAGCAGAGTGGCTGAGCGTGGTAGCAGAGCATGGTGTGTTTCACTTCAAAATCGATACTGACTCCCTCTCCGGGGAAAGAACGACATGCGGTGACGGTCTGACGCAACGATATGGTGACGTTAATAAAGCTTTTGCGATACGATGTAACATGTGATACACAAATGTTTAGAAGTCTTCCAGATCCTTTATCTCTGCAAACAGTTTGGTGCGCATTGATTCCTACACAAGAGATCTTGCGAAGCTAGTTAATAATCGAAAGAAAGCATTCGTGTAATTTCAAAGTATCGCAAGCATCAGATTACCCTTTTTTCAACAAGCTATACCTGTAGAAGAGCCGCCATTTTGCGTATAATTAATGATATTTTTTTATTTGCCGATGGCTCCACCGGTTGAGAAAAGATTACATAGATTTCGACTCGTAAGAGTTTCGAGTTTCGACCTCGCATAGTAAAATTTACTATGCGAGGAAGGTAACGGTAACCCTAGATATGGATTGTCGTGTATCCAAACCAAGTGTATAGTAAATTTTAACCAAATTATGGTAAACCTTAACCAAGCACTTTTTTCAGTGCACGAGGAATAATTAACACTCACGTTCCCGCATAAATCCTCTCAAAGTCGAGTGATAAACTGCAAGAATCTGCAGGAATCTGAATCTGGTCGTTTAGACCATTAGTCTAGCTATATATCTCTCTCTAATCTGCGTGACTAATAATTTGATACAGCGCAAATGAGCGAGAGGAGCTATGCATTGATTCAAATTCGCCAACGCACGAACGGTTCGAGATGCCGAGAAAAGACGAAAAGAAGAAACTTCCGCAGTAAAGGCTACAGTGGCAGCTCGTGCAATTTGGCAACATGGGTTTCTCTCCATCTGATTTTATGTAAAACAATCAATTCGACACTAAAGCAGCGCTTCATCAGCATTCGATTACTGTACATAGATTCAAATGGATGGAAAACATTGTTGCCAAACCGCTCGAGCCTCCTTTATGAAAGGCTGCGACAACTCTACGTTAATTTTCCCTCTTACACACTACGAGCATTTTTTTTTTTTTTGCAGTTACATTAAGTTTGACAACGGTTTTGCAAGAAGACTATATGCTTCCTCTATTTTTGGGCTATGTGTGTGTTTGTGTGTGTGTGTGAGCGAGCATTCGGTTGGTCTGAAAAATGGCACAGAGAGAAGAGCATATAGGAAACCCTGATTTTAACAATGTAAAAAAAAAAAAAAAAAAAAAAATCTACCTCAAGAGCACGCTTGGTAAAACCTTTTCTAATAAATAAAAACGGAATAAATAAGGACAGAAAGTTTTCCATTCGAGCGTCATCTGGACTACTCGGAGTGCCATTTATGCCTAACCTAAATGAACTGATGAGCCCTGGGATATACATTTAGTTAGCATAAAGATCCATCAACGTAATGTTTGCTTAGTACGCAAGAGTTTATTTTAGTTTCAGTTACATCTCAAATCCCATTCCCGCTGTAGCATTTTCACGCGTTATAAATCGATACAATCACGATATGAGGACTAAACTTCCGAGGCGCAGAGTATAGATTTTGCACGCGCTCACACTAGCGCGAGCGAAAGCGGAACTTTTAATATGTCTGCGTATTTACAGGGGTATAAGGTATAAAAAGTTAGCAAGCGCGGAGAAAGTTAAAGGCGATTTTAATCTAATAATATAACTGCTCGACGCAAGTGGCATTCAACAGTTGACCCGCTACGCTTTCTTTATTCTGGTGCCGCCTGCACTGCAGACAAAGGAAAACTGGTGATTATTCGTATAGTTTACAAGTTTGTTAGTTTTACGACGCGACTTCGGTTCTCGCATATTGAATTAATCCTGAAAAAATCCAGTCGTGCAAGCAATACTAAACTGCTTATTCATTAATCAATATATGTATACCGATCTTGTGAAAAACCACATCGTCCCTCTCCGCGCGAAGGGGCGTATCTTGATTTTCACTACTTTTCAGGAGAGCGAAAACAAAATTTGACTCAACTTCGTTCGCGCTCATTTACCTAGTCAATGTATTTATCACTTTCAATTTTTCATACAAACATGTCTTATTTCACCTTCTTTTACTGCGTCTTGAAAAAACATGGATCTTTCAAACCAAAAAATTACCGGAGTGAAATTAAGGGAGAAAAACGTGTTACGCCTGTTCGCGCGATTCCAAAACCGACTGTGGCCATCGTTACGTCCATGCCCTCAGCAGATACGCCCACTTGCTTGATGCTGGAATCGGTTTCTGAATGCTTTTAAGCCCCCTGTTATTCCGTAATTCTTTTCTTTGTTCAATTTTCTTTCCGCTCCTCTCTTTTATTCCTCTTTTACCCATATTTCGTTGGCTAATTTCCCCTCATTGTCCGCTATTCAGTTTCCTTCCTGACTTCTCTTTACCAGTGGCGGCTCGTGCAATTTGGCAAACAGGGGATCCTCTCCATTCCAACATATGTAAAATAATCGATATTTAGGAGGTACCCCCTAGGAATCGATACTTTTACATAGGTTTAAATGGAAAAACACTTGGTTGCCAAATGCACGAGCCGCCATTGTTTTTTACCCATTCTTAAATAATTATTCATTTATATTTTAGTTGTTAATCCATCCATACATTGATTATTTGCACAATGTTTCTTAAACGATTTATTCGCTTTTCTGTTTACTTATTCAGTTACTCATGTAACTTCTGATCCAAGCGATATTATGATTTCACTTATGTCTTTCTCTAGTTCATTTCAATTTTATAAGACTATGACTTTAGTTCATCCATAGATGAAAGAGAAAAAAAATGATAGTTTTTGACGTATTAATTTTATTGTTGACAACATATTAATGGAAAAAGAAACATACTTAAGACTTTTATAAGGGATGCAACAACTCATATCTTTAATACTTTATTCATATGCATACTAAAAATAAAGATTTTGGGGGAACAGGCTTACAGTTTTACAGAGCTTTTATTTATTATTTTTTTTATTTTTCTGCTGCTTCGAAATCTTTATTTTCTCTGACGCTTTTGGTTGGGGCAGTGATTTAAAGAAGGTCACGTGCTCTGGCAATCTTATGACGGGTGATAGTCCCTGACAAAGTGACATCAGATCTCGAAATTTTTCCACTGAAATTGATCGCCGTCCTACATTTAACTCTTTAATTTTGGGAAATTTTTGGGATCTGATATTACTTGTAAGGTCGAGAACACAGTAACAAGTATCGCTGTGACTTTTCTTGAAAAAAATTTTCTTCTCTTCTTGTTTTTTCACTCTCAACTCAACAATATCCTTCCAATTAATATTTGAATCCCTAACAGTTAAAATTTTCATTTCTTTGCTTAACTTTTTAAAGTCTTTGAAATCTTGATATTCCATTTTTTTAACAATATATGGCTTCTTTTTACGAGCTAATCGAAAAATTGGAAGTAGTTGGGATGGCACAAATAAATCACCGGATTGTCGAATAGCACACGAAATTGCACTATGAGCAGAATCGCCTTCATTTTGTCCATGAAAAGGCTCAAAAAATCTTAAACAAATTTCTTCCACATTTTTACTTACATGAATAAAATGTAGGAGCATCGATGCCATAATAGAATTTTTATTTTGGCCTGAGCAACCATCAGCGAACAAATTTACTTTTTTCTTTATCAGTTGGTCCTGATCTTTTAAGAATGAATGAACACAAGTGGCGATCTCAGATGACCCGCGCTGACTGTCTGTTTCATCCCACGTAAAGCAAAAGCAATCTTTTGTTGCTAGATTATAAACAGTAAAATTATAATTGGAGAAGCGCCGTTTGTAAAAAATCGCACTTTCATTTGAAATTGGCAAAAAAATTACTTGTTGTAAATCGAAGACGGCACACGCGCTATCTTCATTTTCGATCGCTTCGATTTTGCACTTTTCTTTTATTTCGCGCACTTTATTTTTACTGGTCACATGTTGTACATATTTTTCTTCTATTTTCTTTTTTTGAATTTCATCCGCACTGGTATATGACGCACATAATGAGCACTGGTCTTTTTTTGGTAAATGAAAACCCAAATTCATTGATTGGAAGACACGAGCATAAAGTGTGTAGCTTGCTTTGAGATTTTCTTCAGGCTGCAGTTCAGGTGTAGAATTCAAATACATTTCGTACATTTTTGTTAAATTCAAATCTGGATGCAAATATTCTTTCGTAGATTTTGCGCGACAATAATGGGACTCAACTCGAGGGAACCGGTTAATATGGTCCTCCGCATTTCTTCTCTTCTCTTGATCAAATTGTTCTTGAACCCTTTGTCTTCCGCCCCTCAAATCTGCCGCCAATACTCCGGTACAGTCATCAATTTTTTTCATTGCGTTTCTGGTTATTTTTTCACTTATTGCGAGAGTGTTTAAAAAAAATTGCTTACAGACATTGACGGACCCTCCGCTAATAGGTAAACGGTACTGTAGTGTCTGAAGTCTACGAGATGGTTTATCAGGATGAGAAGTATCAGTTTTTTTTCCTACGCTTGAAACGTGTCTGACAATGAAAGCTCTTTGTCTGTCTAAGTCACCCATCTCGTAAAAATGCGAAAAAATTTTCTGCCGGGCAGTTTCCGTAATAATCTTGCAACTTTTTCCAAACTTATCACAGTACGTTCCTGCACACCTCGGGCCTAACACTTTAGCTTTAATCTTTTTACCAGTCTTAGGACTGACATATTCTTTGCCCTGGTTTCTTAGTCTTTTTGCTTTCTGTCTCTTTGGTTCCAACTTCTGTTTTTGTCTTGATTCTTCTCTCTCAACGCCTGACACATTAAAATCTTCAGGATTTACACGAATTAAAGGAGACTCAACTTCATTTGAAATGTCTTCAAGACTCAAATCGGTTTGAGCGAAAGTTTCTTGAAAAATGTTTATTGGAGTCTTATTTTGATCAACAGCTATTCTACGGGAAACCACATGCTTTTCATTACAAATCACACCTTCCTCGAAAAAATGTGAGTAGCACAAAAACTGAAGGCAATGCACGCATGCAGCATAGATTTCACTTTCGCACACAATACACTTTTCTATCCGATATTCGTCATTGGTTGAAGAACAATTATTTTCAAAAAAAAAGTCACTCGCATTATTAAGAGGAACACTGAAAGACGCGTTTTGTAAGTTTGTCAAACCGTTTTCAAAACTTTCGTAATTTACATCCAATATGTCTGGTTCACTTCCAGTTTTCTTATCAAAACTGGGTTGAATGGAATTCGTCGGGTCACTGGGAACTTTCTGCGAGCTATTGTGGGTGGTACGAATCATAATTTCACTGACTGCGATGTCCTTGCGCTTGAGCATAGAAAGAGGCATATCCTCTTCATTTTCGATTTCTTTATTGTGATTCAATTTTGACAGAGGCACATCTTCTTCACTATCGGAAGACTCTCCTACAAATAATTGCGATTCTTCGTCCATTTCGGTAGCCGTCACGGTACCACAGTACACCAAACCTCCGTATTTCATGCGCACTCGCGATCCGGGAATCATCTTTGACTTTTCCGTTTTTGCAATTAATTCAAGTTCAACGGAACTGACAACATTCACCGTGTCATCGTCATCCCACTTCACTAAAACGTCCATTTTTACGGATAAACGCAGATCACTTCAGCAGAAAAAATCAAAACTAGACCTCGCTTTTTACTTTAAAAACAGGAAACAACGGACTACATCTCACCACGACCGATGTTACTGGTAAACTGTATAATGAATTTTTTGGCCGATGATATGATTGTTTGTTTTCTGTTTTGACCGGGATAGAACCCAAAAATTAGAAATCATAAGAAGGGTTTGAGCATGCTCACACGTGCTCATTTTTAGTTGCCAGATTCTGATAAAGAAATACCCAATTTCCCATTATAATTTAGGATTTTTTATCATAATCTGGCAATAGTGTGTATTGAACCCGAAGAAGTGTGATTTTATGATGAAACAATAAAATGACATGTGTTGGGAGGGCAAGGATCCTCAATAACAGAATGAGCGCCCACGCAACGTAGGAAAGGACGGACGTAAGTGAAGGGACAGGGTCAGGTAGTCACCGCGCGAACGGGCGTATCGATGGATTCACCCGTTGCTACCCTAGATACGCCCGTTCGCGCGATTCATGAAGTGACTACTTTGAGTTACGCCTCTTTGTTTTTCTCTGATAACTTCTAAAATAATCGGAATTGAGTTTTGAAACATGTCTAGATCGAAAGAGCACCTCAAAATACATAGGAATCGATTCTTAACTCAAAATGTCAAAATTTCGAGTTACGCCCCTTCGCGCGGAGAGGGACGACATGTGCCAGATTAGTAGGAAACATCGCCAGGGTGCCGATCGTTTACCTCATCGATAAATCGATCGTTATGACTATCTATGAGGGATGCTTTTGGTTCAACGATGTAGATTTTGGCTGTTGCTATGGTCAACATCCCTTATTTGCCCGTTATTTAAATACTTTTCATTGAATGGCTTTAAGAAAGGACACTTTAAGATGGTTACCATAGCAACGGCCAAGTTCTACAATTATGTAAAACTAGCATCCCTCATAGATAGTTTCAACGATCGGTTTATTGATGAAGTAAATAATCGGTCCCCGGATCTTTCAATTAGTCGTAACCCTTTCAATTCAGTGCAAAGTTTAATCAGTCAACTCTTTAATTGGAAGAGCTTCAAATCAAGCTGGTAGGATAAATCTTTCTACTTTGCTGTGATCGTCTTTTGATGGTTCTCAACGACACATTCAGTCAAAATTTCTACCGAATGCCACTGGCGCAACCAGGGTCTCTTCCATCTCTCTCCTTTCCCATTTGAATGTATTAGTAGGAAAAGGACAGAAAGAGGGGGTTTTATCCCCTTGTCCATCCTTGTCTAACATACGTTTCTTAATGGAGAAAAGAGAGAGATGAAGAACCTCTCGTTGTGCTACTGCTGAATTTAAAATAGGTCTATTGCAAACTTTTGATATAGCGTTATGGAGGCTTCATTCTTATGTAAAATCGTTTGAAAATAATGTTGAGCGCATCAGAAATTTTTAAAATCAACTCAGGTTTTTATTTATTTGTTTCTGTATTTTTTATTTGTTACTTTTTTTTGCGAGGTGGGTGTTAAATCTCAAATTGAAATATTTGTTTTAATATCTAAGCTGGGAATATTTCCTTTACATGGTTAAATGCTGGGCATTTTAGGTAATGTTGAGTCGCGAACTCAATAAATGCGTTTAGCAAACTTACAATATGGCAGTAGCGGCCCGTGAGATTTGGCAACCATGCATTTTTCCCACTTAAACTCAGGTAAAAAATCGATTCAAGCGGAGGCTGGCAGCCTCCTCGAGTTTCGATTGTTTTCCATGTATTTAAATGGGATAAAAACACTGTTGCCAAATCGCACGAGCCGCCACTGCAATATGGCGGTCGAATGAGCGGATGAAAGTAAAAAAGTTCAAACCTCCATGTTGTCATAACACAAGTTTGCAACAGACCTACTATAGATGAGAATCTCCCACTGTCACCCACTTATTTGGCCACCATCTTGGAATTTTTTAAACGGATTTATAAAGTTTGTGGGTAGATTATGCAACTTTCTGATGATCTTAACATTATTTTCAAGTAAAGTCACATGGTAATTAACCCTCCATAACGCTATGTAGCAAACAATTGCAGCAGCTCCATTAGATGGGAATTCCTCACTGTCACTCATTCATTTGAGCGCCATCCTTAAACTTTGTCAAACGTATAACTCTTGAGTTTGTGAGTGGATTCTGGAGCTTATTTCTTATGATCTCAATATTATTTTAAACTAATTTTACATTGGAATTGTATCAAAAGTTTGCAACAGACTCATTCCTTATTTTCTCAATATTGTATGAAACGAACGAATGTGAAACATATTTCAATTCAAACCAATCGCGCTGCGTGCCTGCGTGCGAGCTTAGCGACATAAGCGTGTTTGAGGTTGTACCACACACTGGGTCAACTGAGACCTACACGCGCCTCGATTCAAAGGTCATTTAGACTTTGTTTACTCTCAAAATCCCAAGTCATATTCGAGAGAAAAAGAAGTAAGACGGAGTACCACGGGAGTTGGTTTGTTTACTATACAAGGAGAAATTGGCAGCGAGTTTCCATCTTCAACAGATCGCAATTTTCTATGTGACCTCGCGCGAGTAAGTTCGGCTCCAAATGTCCATATAATTTGTCTCGGCTTTTGATTGCTTCGAACATTTGGGAAATATTTTCACCTCTCGTAGTTCTGGGTTTTTCATTATTTTTTTTACAAGCATTAACTTATTTATTCACCTATTTATTTATTTATTAATTCTACTTAGGTATGTATTTATTTACTTATAATATATTTGTTGATTCGTTTTTGGAGGTAATTTTTCCAGAGTCTCCTTTGATTGTTTGTACGACATGATATGACACTCGTTAATAGAGTGGAATGAAATGGAAAGTGTTTTCCGTCCAGTAGCCGTAGCGTGCTATTTGGCAACGTTGAATTGAGACCATTTAAGTTCAGGTAAAAGGTCGAATTCGAAGGTGTTCACTGAACACGCAATTCGATCTTTTTCATGGGTTTAAATGGGCAGATCGCAATGCTGTCAAATTGCAAGCTACGCCACTGTTTTTGTCGTATAGTTCCTAAAGCAGAAGTGCTCTGACAAAGTCGCAGCGAGGCGTGAGTGTCAAAACGCGTCTCTGCGCATGACATTTTTCAGGGGTCAACGAAGCAGGGAAAAGAAACTAAATTGATTAAACGGACAATCAAATAGAAATTCGAATGAAACTTTTATTTGATTTCCTCTGATTTCCCTTGCCGATGGAATTGATTCCTAAGCTGTTCTTGTGTGTGTAAACGTTCTTAACTTTCACATTAACTAAAAAATGCTTACAATACTTTGGTTTCGCACTCAAGCCATTGATGCGAGACTTTCTGAATATTTTTATTGGTGGTCATAAAGATTCTAACACCGGACTATGCTGTAATGATACACAAACGTAAAGTTGAAAATATCCATACTCAATTGAGTCCTTCTCCGGAAAAAAGGGCTCATAAAATTATTGACGTGCTCATCTGAATACATTTTATGAGATGCTATACAGCTCATTTTCTCGGACGAGCATGTCCATGGTGTTTTAAAAGCCCTTTCTTCCAGAATTGCCCTCAATTATTCCACACTTATCCGCGCAAGTTTCTTTGTTGTACATATTTGACAGTATGAACACCGCTGATTATAGGAATAGTTATAAAAACTTTAATCAAGGTACAGAACCTTGATTTCTCATGGTAACCTGAATCTGATGGTGGAATGATCATTGGAGTCCAAGAGAGCCTCTTTTCTGCGGTTAGTTAACAACGAGTAGTTTAAAAACCTTGATATTGAAATCATCGCAAACTGGGTTGACTAATTGATTAAATCAGTTGCGCAGCAAGTTATTCTCCATCCCTCTCTTCTCTCCATTAAAAGGCGTGTGTAGAGGGGGGGGGGGGTGATACCCCCTTCCATCCTTCTTCAACTTATACCTTCAAAGGGAAGATGAGAGAGATGGAAGAAATCATGTGGATGCGCTACTGATTAACCCCTTACTCGTTTTTCTCCTCTAATCTTTTTCACGTTGTTTCAGTCTTCATTCTAGATAAACGCGATTATCAACGAAACCACTCAGGTGCCTTCAATTCGTCGTATAGGCAATTCCAACTCCCCCAAGTACGAACAGTTACCTATACCCTCATTATCCGAAAGAGTGGTGTTCTTTTGAACTAACAATCGAGTCTCTTGATGGACATTTTGTTAGGAAGTACCAACGCGAGCTCAACGAGTTTTGATTGGTCGTTGGTTTTATTCTTTCAAGGGCGCGAGCAGAAGTCGGCGACATCGAAGGCTCCACACAAAAGAGTCGATGAGAAGGAGGAGAAGAAGAGGAACGTACGAGAACGGACCGCCATGCATGCCGGCAAACCGCCTGTCCACCACTGGTCCACTGTCGAACTTAACCTTCAAATGCGTTCACGCGGTCGACTGCTCTCAAATGCATAATACGTCTTGTCGATTTTCCCTCACTAAATGGGTCTGTTGCAAACTTTTGCTACAACGACCAAGAGTGTATAATCTAATGTAAAATCTCCTGAAAAGTCCATTGGTGGCATCAGAAAGTCATAAAGTGCAATAATAAACTCACAAGAGGCGTTTAATGAAATCCAAGATGGCGGAGAAATATCGAGCAATTTGTAAGCATGCACCACAGACATCCAAGGATAGCCAACTTTGACAACCTCACTGGAGGTAGAGGTCATGTGTTTGTTTACGTCGTAATTGGTAGTGATCGATATTGTGAGGTTGGCTATCCTTGGATGTTCGTGGTGCATGCATACAAATTGCTCGATATTTCTCCGCCATCTTGGAGTTCATTAAACGCCTCTTGTGAGTTTATTATTGCATTTTATGACTTTCTGATGCCACCAATGGACTTTTCAGGTGATTTTACATTAGATTAAACACTCTTGATCGTTGTAGCAAAAGTTTGCAACAGACCCATTCCCATCAAGGGATTCTAGAAATATAACAGGCTGATTTTTGAAATCATTAGATAAATCTGGTAGATTGGATAAATGGAGGGCTTCTATTGGTCCCTCTGAAACATTTTTCGGAATGTAGAGTAGAGCTCCATAACCAAGTATCCCTCCTCTTTATTCGATAAACTATCGGATTTTTTCGGCTTGTTCCAATCAGCCGGTAGATTACCGAACGTAGCGGAGGGATGCCTGGTTATAGAGCTCTACTTTCTGATAAACACTTTAGAAGGACCAAAAGCAGCCCTTAATTCATCCAGTCTACCAGACTTCCAATGATTTCAAAAATTCAGCCTGTATCCAATAATTTCAAGAATCAACCGGCATGCAATGATTTCAAAAATTAGTCTGCAGGTCATTAGAGGGTTAAATATGACAACATCGCGAGATGAGAACTCGAGAATCAAATTGATTAATTAGCAAGTGTTGCTCTCGGTGGTGGCTAACTATAGTGGAGTGAGTGGTTACCAGGTTTGACTTGATAACAAGTGCCGGTTGGTAGTAGTGGTGGTAGATTTTGGTGACGGGAGACGACTAGTAAGGGAACTTGAGTGGTGGGGAGGGGGAGGTCGGGAGGTGGTGGCGGAATAGCTGGGCGACGGTTTTGGATGTAGGTCAAGAAACTGGAGAGGCATCAACACAGCCAATAAACGCACAAGAGGCGTAAGGTGAAAAGGGAAAATGTGGGTCAAGAAACCGGAGGCGGAGACGAGAGTAGTACATAGTACACGTAAACCACAGTTTTACCACTTCCGACGCTACATACAACCGTTTTACTCCGCTCCGCTTTAGAAATGCTTCGGATGCATGAGGAGAACAAAGAATAAAACAATGTTTTGTGGAATGAAAACTGGTTGAGAACAGTTTGCGCGCTGCATACAGCTCCAAGCAAGATCCTCTCTTTCTTTTACTTTGTTACAGACGGAACGAGTCTAATTTCGCGAGAAGAGAGCACCCGGTATTTTATGACGTTGATAATTTGAAGTGAGGCGGTGTCCATCTGGAGGGCTCATAAAACAGCAGGTGTGCTCTTCTTAGTGTTTCCTTGTTAAAAATCGATATCAATTTCTTGAAAAGAGCGCACTCGGTATTGTATGAAGTATAAAAAATAATTGTAATTGAGACGGTGTCTTTCAGGAGGGATCATTGAACAGCTGATGTGCTCTTTCTGATGATATCCTTTTAAGAACACCAGGATGGTTCCTGCTTAAGAGCGCACCCGATATTTTATGACGTGCATAAAAATAATTATAATTGAGGTGGTATCCACCAGGAGAGATCATGGGACAGCTGGTGTGTTCTATACTGATGATATCCTTTTAAGAACACCGGGATAATTCATTGGTAAGAGCGCACCCGATATTCTATAACGCGCATAAAAATAACTATAATTGAGGCGGTGCCCACCAGAATAAAGGATCATGGAACAGCTAATGTGCTCTTTCGATGATATCTTTATTAGAGCATGGGCATAATTCCTTGGAAAGAGTGCACCCAGTATTATGATGGATATAAAAATAAGTTTAATGCGGAGGCAGTGTCCACCATGATGAATCAAGAAACAACTGGTGTGTTCTTCCTAGGACATTTCAATTAGACCGTAGGGTAATTTCTTAGAGAGAGCGCACATGCTATTGTATGACGTATAGACAATGGGGCAGTTGCAAGGGTCTGAAATTTTGTGTTTTTTATAAGGAAAATGATAGTACTTGATGACCTAAGCACAGTGGTGCCTTTGGTTTTTCCCCAAGTGCCCCGGTTTTGGAGATACACTCGTGTGAAACTGCAAAAAATCGTGGGTGTAGTGACGTCACTACGCGGAATTCCCATTTAAAACAATGTATTTTGGGCCAAAATCTCATCTCCGGAACAATGGGACTTAATTAGAAACCAAAGGCATCTTTGTTCTCAGCTGATCAAGTACTTTCATTTTCTTTATAAAAAACACAACATTTCAGACCCTTGCAACTGCCCCATTAGAATTTAGCCAGTTTCCATACGTAAGGAGGGCTTCATAAAACAACATGTGTGATAATCCAAGAAAATCCAAATCAGACGTCGGAAGGGTAATTTTTTAGATAGAGAGCACCTATAATGCTTATATCCATGGCGTTATATTAGAGAGGGGTCTTTCAGGATATCATCCCCCCCCCCACTTCAGACGTAAACCCTTTGAGGAATCGAACCGGTAATCACGAGGAAATATCCCCTATTCTTAGATCCACTGAAATTGATGACCATCCAAGAAAACCTTATCACTTTATCGACTGAGAGTGATGACCAACAGAAGAAGGATAAGGAAGAAGGTCATCGTTTCCCAGCCCCCCCCAACTTTGACCCCCGAAAGCAATTTTTGGGGAAGGTGTATAACTTCAACTCTGATCCCCTCAAACCTAATGAACAAATCTCTTGTAACGCCATACTAATTGAATCTCATTAAAATACTATATAATGATTTGCTGTTCTTATAATTAGAAGTGATTTTTTAGTACCAATAAATATTAGCTTATGCTCATCGTTTTTTTTTATTTTGTGTACCTTATTTTATATTCCAATCTATGCTCCAGCTTGCTTTGCAAAAGTTTGCAAGATCCATTCGTTTTCAGTTCGTTTTTCAGAAAATAAGCTTGAAAACCATAATTGGAGACCTGAGAGCGAAAAGGGCGTTTAAGCAACACAGTGTTCCATTATCTCCTCAGTATATTTTATCTTTCTAACGAAAGCAAATACTTTTATCATGCTAAAACTTTTACTGATAATTTGTCATGATTTCTGTGTGTTTTAGTAAAATTTCTAAAAAAAATTTACACCTTCGCATCCCTTTAAAAAAATCAATGAGATAATGAGACACTGCAATGGAGAAGAGCTCTTCTCGCACCCCAGTCCTCAATTTTACAAATACCCACGGAAAAAAAAGACCGGTAGAAAGAAATCGCCATCAGCATGTAACTGATTTTGGAGTCTGCTAACAGGTAATCTATATTTTACCATCGGGTGGTAAATTCAACGTATCTTGTGGTAAATTAAGATAACCTTAGGTAGTACATTTCATCACAAGGTACGTTGCATTTATCTAATGATGGTAAAATTTACTACACTTGATATCAGACTCCAAAGATCTATTATGCAGATAGTAAATTCTACCGGTCTTTTTTTTTTCGTGCAGGATGCGGTGTTAAATCTCTCCTTTGAACCACTCCTACCGGGCATATGTAAACTCATTTTTGCTTGCAAGCACAAAAATATACAGGCAAAGAAATATAAAATCTGGCAACACGGTTGCAAACACTTCCTCAGAATGAATTTTGATTCAAGCGATACCGCATTGTATGTAATAGAGTGTGTGTGGGTGGAGGTGGCGGGGGAGATACGCGGAAAAAGGGGCTCGGGGATTGTTTGCTCAGATTCCGGAAGATAATTACCTAAGGCGCCGGAATGATGGATGATTGAACGTTTCAATGTCTAGTGCCTTATGCTCCATTCGAAAATCGCGGGTTGCCAAATTCGGGAAAATGAATCAAAGCTCACTATACACGCGAAAATGTTCTATCAGTCTTTTGATTTGATTTGGCCATCTGACAAACGCGTATAGGAGCTCTTCTCAAGGACACGTGCAATATTTACTCAAATTTTCGGGGCTTTTAAGGAAAGCAGGACCTCTCTCCCTCTCCCTTCTATCTCACCCCCTTTCTTTCTCTTTCCCTTTCCCTCTCTGGAAAATATTTCTCGCATACCTTGGCAAATGCGCAGGATCAATATAAAGTATGCTGAATACGCAGTGTTATCATTATTTAAATAACTCAAGAGGGAGGCTCGACTTGTCTGATGAGAGACATAGATATTCAGGGTGAAATTTGATCCTTTTTATGTAATATCTAAACGCGAATCTCTTCAATGATCTCTCCTATAAACGATGTTAAGAACATTACCATTATATCGATTAACTTTTTGCTCCATGTTCTCGCGCTTCTTCGCATGAGAATTTTTGAGTGTCAAAATCATGGGCGGTTACAGGAATTTGTCTTTCTCTCTCTCTCCTTCAATTTGAATTCTTTGAGTTAGAAAAGGACAGATATAGGGGCTAGAGTCGCGTGATGGCCCTCTTTGCTATCCTTTTCGAACACATGTGCTCAAATGGAAGTAGAGAGAGAAAGACAAATGCCTATATCTATACCCATGATCGAGGTGGGTGATGAGCCTATACGTGCACGGGTTTTTTTTACAGTTTATGAGTCCAAGACATCCCTCATTCGTATATATCTCCCTCTCTTTCTCTGACGTATTCTCCAACGACGTTTTCTCATGTCACTCCCGTGAACTCGTAACTGAGACACTTCGGAAGCTCTTCTGTTAGCAATGAGTTTCAAAGAGCTTTTTTATACGGTAATTGAAAATAAATTGGTGCATAGGTTCATACCTTGGCTCAGAGCTGCCGATTTTTGTAGATTTAATGACATTCTTAAATTCACCGAAGATTCCACCGGTTGAGAAAAGATTACAGAGTTCAATTCAGTGTATGACTGTAATGCACGAAAATAATCTGATCTGTAATCTTTTCACAATCGGTGGAAACGCTGTTAATTAATTAAAATATAAACCGGCTGAGAAAAGATAAAAATCGCAAGTATTTTCGTGCATTACAGTCATACACTGAGTTGAACTATGTAATCTTTTCTCAACCGGTGGATTCTTCGGTGATTTTCAAAATGCCATTAAATCTACGCAAATCGGCAGCTCTGCCTTGGCTGAACAAATTACAAGAGAAGCGCGAGGTAACGCTCGTAAAAACGAAATAGATCGGCATATTTCAATTCGTTAGATAGCGCCACTTGTTACTTTTCAAAATGTTTCCTGTTGGGGTAATTTAAATGCAGTAGTACAACTAGGACGCCATTCTTTTCTCTTTCATTTTCACTTTGAATGAGTGAGTTGAAAAAGAGCAAATAGAGTAGCTTATTGCAAATCTAGACTTATTGTTCATACTAGAAGCATCAAATAAGTAAGCTGCCTTATCTACTTGAAAAAAGAAGGAGAATTTGACAGGTCAAGTCAGTTGAAGTTTTTATTTGTCACATTTTTGGCTTTTTGCAGAAAGCATGTTGTTTTTTTTCGGGGTTGATTTAGGAGAAAAATTCGCGATTTGAGAGTTATTTTTACGAGCTGACCTCTCATCATCGCTTGCTTATTGGCAAGTTAAAGAAAATCCGTTGAAATGTATGTATTGAGTTTGAGGTGTGTTAAAATTAATTAAAAAATTAAAATTATACGGCCGATTATGAGTGTATTTAGGAGCTTCGGTGGTTGAAATAACCTGACTTTTAACACGTAATATTAACATGGTAAATAATGCTGTGAGAGTTTGGGGGTAAAATATTTTCCGTACGATGGCCGTGCTGTATGGTCAATACATATTACACGCCTTGCTGCACCAATTGATTCATAATGGAGTCGATCAACGATAACTAATGTGGGTGCTTTCACGTGCGCCGTGCGGTATCGTGTGCGCCCTGGTCCAGAAAATTATGCACTTGAAAATTTTTTTTCTTACGTATCAAACCGGAGGGCCAGGATGAATCATCACACTGAAAAATATCTGGTCACTGCGAGTTGTTCTTGAAAATGAAACCGGTATTGTTGTAAAAGTAATTTTTTTGAACTTAGCCTGGTGGCTACCGCCACTTCATGACTATAGAATTCCCTTAAATGTAACTGGAATTCTAGTCATGCCTGTACCGGGATTTCAGCTTAGAAAGTCTTGAACAAAATGTTCGTTACTTAATCGGAAATTGTTCTTCGTGCAATTTTGTCACTGCGCACTCTAGGGAAAAAATAAAATTCTCCTCGGAATTACTTGGAAACCCGATTCTCCACATATTATAGGGAACTGTTGCACTCTTTTGCTATGTAAACAGTTTAAGGGTCAATTTAGATGTAAATAGCTTCGAAAATGATAATGATATCCCTATTAAATCACGAAATCCACTCCTTATGTCTTAAAATGCTTTTAAATGGGCGAGCGTAATATTGGCGTTGGGCACTATTAATGGAAAATTAATTCCCATTTAATAATTTTATGTAAGCTAGCCACCAAAAAGCACAACCATCAATAAAATATGACTTTTTTTTGACACCGGTGTCGCTAGGTATTACAGTATACCATTAAGTAATCGGATGTGGATCACCACTCTGGTATCTAATTATACTCTATGTGAATCTTCCTTGTCAGCAAACAGGGTGTTGAAGAAAATATGTACCATCTCGAATTTCTCGCGAACGGCTTTAAATTTCGAAAAACGCCGAAACACGTCTAAAATATTTTCAAGATGGACAACTTTTCTGGGGTTTTTCTTTCTCCTCGCCCCCGGGAGAATTTTCTTCAACACCCTGTATACAGCATACACAGCATGAACAGCATATACAGCAAATAAACGAAATCAAGACAGCAATCTCCCAGAATTAGTGCCCATCGCCCCAATTACGCTCGCGTATTTCAAAGCATTGCATAAGTTTAGGAGTGGATTTCGAGAGTTTTCGAAGCTAAAACCGTTATTTGTTGCGATTTTTATTGCTGAATCGATCCTTAGAGGGTGGTGTGCGTTACTTTTGCCCACCCCTGTTACCTGTATAATGTATATAAATGCCTGATTTAAGATTAAGAGGTGTGAGAGTTTAAAGTTGAATGGGATGATTGAGTGCGTGACTGTTGGTAAATAATGCGTTGGAGAATGAGAAGTAAAACAATGAATAAGAAGAATGAGACTCCGTTAATGGCGCATGAATGGTGAATGGATGGTGAATGAATGGTTAGAGATGAATAGTAAATGGTAACTGGACCAATGTATAATACCCATGCAAGGGTGCTGCGTTGTGAATAGATCGGTTGAGTGATGATGTCACAACGTTGTCTCGGGCTTTGTTTAGTTTATGAGTTTCGTATCTTTTCTTCCTTACTTTTCTCTCTTTTTCTCCCCACTCTTCTCTCACTTTTATCTCACTTTCACTCTCACTTAAGCATTGAAAAACAAAGTTTAAACACAGCTAAAGCAGCCTTTAAAAATAGCTTTACACAGCAAAAGTTCCAGCTCTACCGGAGAGAGTTTGCACTTGAACCAAAGCACAACTTCGGTAGAGTAACAGCCTTTCTTCGTGCTTTTCCTCCACCGAAATAGAGCTTTGGTATAACTGCAGTAGCAGGGTCCGCGCTTGGGACCGAATGAGGGGAAATGTGGAAGGGGGAGAATTGAGATAGGGGAAATGTGGAAGGGGGAGAATTGAGATAGGGGAAATGTGGAAGGGGAGAATTGAGACAGGGGTGGAAGGTGGAGAATTGAGATAGGGGAGTTTGGTGGAAGGGGAGAATATGAATCTTTCGAAGACGTTTTTTTTTAAAAAAAGGGTGAGCACCCACCCGAAACTAGGGTCCAATTTGAAACCACCTGTATTCCTACAAACAATTATTTGAATGCTGGAAACTAGGGTCCAATTTGAAACCACATATATTCCTACACACAACCCATTTGAATGCCGTTTTGACGAGGACCCGTCAGGATTTATATAGAATTCAAACGGGTTGTATTAAAAAATCCACCGTATCATTTTTACGAATAATTAACCAAGGTTAAATTCGCACTGGGCTAGCGCTGTTTTCCCAGTACGAATAATTAACCAAGGTTAAATTCGCACTGGGCTAGCGCTGTTTTCCCATTACGAATAATTAACCAAGGTTAAATTCGCACTGGGCTAGCGCTGTTTTCCCATTACGAATAATTAACCAAGGTTAAATTCGCACTGGGCTAGCGCTGTTTTCCCAGCTAAAAAGGGTTTTTTTAATGGAATCCATTAATCATTCTTGGGTTCATCAAGAGTCTGTTTTGACGAGGACCCGTCAGGATTTATATAGAATTCAAATGGGTTATATTAAAAAACCCATTTTTTCCAATAATTAACCAATGTTAAATTCGCACTGGGCTAGCGCTGTTTTCTCAGCTAAATTTTCATGTAATCCATTAATCATTCAATCAAGAGTCTGTGTTGCCAGACAATCATGCAGTTCATAATAGATTACATTGAAAACTGCATGATTGTCTGGCAAAACAGTACTACCCCCGGACTGAATTTCAACAACAGTTCATTGAATAAAGACTCTACATATTTCTATAATAAATAAATTATTATACTGCAACAAGCCAATCTTGACATTTGTATGTATCGACAAGTTCATAAAATGATCAATAAATCTGTACGAATTCTTAAAATTAAGAAAGCGAAACATACGCTGTTTCAAAGTTCTATTGAATCTCTCGATAACTGCCGCTTTGACGTCAGGATTCCGAGTCGTATAGTAATTAATACCATTTTGCTTAAAAAATGCGACCATTTCCTTATTTATAAACTCTTTACCTTTATCAGTCTGAATATTGTAAGGTTTCCTGCCTCCCGCAAAAATACACTCAAATGCAATTTTGACATTTTCTTTGTGTTTAGATTTCAAAGGGATCGCCCAAGCGAATTTGCTAAACACATCGATTACAGTCAAAATGTAATTGTAGCCATCGTTATATTGACTTAAAGTTCTCATATCACACAAGTCGCATTGCCATAGCTCGTCCTTATTATCAACATAAATCCTATTCCGTGGGAATTTCTTTCTCGCCAACCGATGCAAAGTATATGTATCTTGAGCCAAAAGCCAATTTTTAGCTTCGCGATTAGACACACCAGCTGCTCTTGCCAAATTAGCGATACTTGAAAAACTCCCAGGATCGGATGGATTATAATAATGTTTTTCTAGGATTTTTTCCATTTTTATTTTTTTTTATTTTTATTTTTTTTTTTTTTTTTTTTTTTTTTTTTTTTTTTTTTATTTTTTTTTTTATTTCACAAATTAAAATAACAATTGTTGGAAAACTATTTAGGATCAAAGCTGAAAGATTCCCAGTCAATTTTAGGCGGAATTTTAACCTGAGAACGAGTTGAAACAGAAGACTTAGGCCAGAGCGTTTCAAAATGAGGAGAGGCAGGACTCGTCACTTCCGTAGCAAAACGTCTAATAAGATTCCAGCGATCAGAGTTCCCAACTAATTCCTGTGGTACGTTCAATGTTGCCAAAATCTTACTGAAAGGCTCGTAACCCACGGGAGCCTCCAATGTTTTTCGTTTTCGTAAAACATCATTCACTAAATCAGCTATGTTCGAACCAGAAATTGGTTGGTTTTCAATATTTACCATCCCTTTGTCATCCCATTTGATCAAATCACTCTTATTTAATCTTTCCAATAAAATCGATGCTTTATTTTGGAACGTTTTTGGTACGGTCTTTAAAATATCGCCAAAGTTTGACGAGCGTACCGGAGCTTCCTCAGGTTTCAACAAACGTATCTGATCCATTAATTGTCTTTGTAACTGGTGTTGTCGGTGAACTTGACGCTCTAACTCTCCACCATTTCCCCCCGCTCCGCCTTCACCCTCCTCTCCACTTTCCACCCCCTCCTCAACATTAGCTTGCGTGGGTGTGAATTGTTCCTCGATCGCAAAAGAGACTGGTTTCCGCCGTTGCTCTACGTAACGTAGGCAACGATGAAGAACCTGTTGATATTTGACCCATTTTTCAGAGTCTGATAAATTGCGAGCTGACAGAATTTGAGTCAACTCTCTGTGAAGAGATTCAAGCGGATCGGTAGAGACAGAGGGTTGGCGCAACTTTTCCATCGAGTCGGCGGGAAGCAATACCATTTTTTTCACGTGCTCCATCACAAAAAATTAAATACTCACACTAGATCAATTTAAAGCAGAAGTTAAAACAGCACTTAAAATAGGACCCAAGAGAAGCGGGATAAAATTGCCTCCTTTTTGAAGGAGAGTTTTTTTTTCTTTTTCCAACAACCCTTTTTAAAAGCAATTTTACGTAACAACTGCTTGTGAGGAGCTAACTTTTTCTTCTGACCAGAATTTATCGGTATTTTCCCTTTTATTACATTCAACGCACACCCACACAAACATCTGACGAGTTCTTTATCAGCAGTTTTTAAAATAGCTAATCTCTGCTGTGGCTTAACGTTCACGAGAGCCTTTAAAAGCGCTGCGTGGTCGACCACTTCGCGGACCATTTTGAACTAAACAATAAAATTCGTTTACCACGACTTTTATTAAGTTAGACCCTTCTTTTAAAGTCTCTTATTATTTATTTATTTTTTTGTAGGTATATATCACTCAAAGAAATAAATAGATATTAATAGACTTTATAACAGGGGTCTAACTCAATGAAAGTTTTTTTTTTATTTTTTACGTGGCACATAGACTATCATAGGTCCGTCATCGGGGAAAATATTGGTTCGAAATCTGAAATTTTCAGGAGTGGTCTGTTTCAAATCAATCAATAAATAGCCATGTGGTTTATCCGTGGCGTCTGAAAAAGCCTCAACAAGGAACTTTGAATTTCCCGGGCACATTTGTTGTGCCAAAGATCTGATTTGAGTTTTATCCCTTGGATTTTTAAACAGAACTAGGTAATGACTGTTGAGAGAAAGATCTCGGTGATTAGAACCACGATAGAACAGATTTTGACTGATAAAAAATACACTCATGTTGCAATGATGAGACTTTTTCGAGAATAAATCAATTATAACTGTACTGTTTGCAGATTCCCTCATTAAATCGTCAATTATTATTAATCTTGGTTGATCAGAATCAAACTCGGCATCTGGCAAACCTTGAATATATTTAACCCCCTGTATATTAAAACTAGGTTGCCAAATTGAATAATGCCAAAATATTTCGTGAAATTGCACGTTACACAGATCGTGCACGTTTTTTAGAAAATTTATAACAAAATGAGATTTACCGCACCCGCTTGGACCAGCTATGATAGCTGAAAAAGGATGTTTCCATGTAGGATCCATGATTGACAATGAAGTAGAAAGAGAAAACACAATACTTAAAAGCAAAAGTGAGACAATTGTATTGATGTAAACAAAAAAAGGGAAAATTTTTTCCCAAAAAGAAAACACACAAGAAATACACTCAAATATTACAGAAAAATTCCAAAAGAAATAATAATACACTTAAAACTATGAGGTAAAAAGTTTTAAAACAAACTAATACAATTTTTTTTTTTTTTTTTTTTTTTTTTTTTTTTTTTTTTTTTTTTTTTTTTACGCACAAAAGTGAAATAAAAACTAAAATAATCTAGCCCTCTTTGTACCAAACGGCAAAGTATCCAATCACGAGAGTTGAGGTGAAAACGAATACGATTGCCCAAGGTGTTCAAAGCACCTCGTTAGACAATGTGTTTAACGGTCAGTTACCCACCAGAATAATCGTGGGCATGGTCACAAACGCTGCTTTTAACGGTACTACGGGTTCTAACCCCTTCAACTTTCAACACTTTGGTTTGAATTTCATATCTTTTCACATCGATGGTCAACAGGTGCCCGGTGTAGTGTTAAACCCTAATTTTGACTCTAATGAGTACGTGCGAGCGTATCACACGCTATTCTCGGGTACCGGCATCCATTATTCCGATTCGGGGAATGAAATTTCGAGAGATGATTACGGAAAAGGGTATGCTTTGTTTGCTCTGGACCTTACCCCCGACCTCGAGGCTAATGTTAAATCCCACTGGAGCCTTGTTAGACATGGTAGCGTTCGAATCGAGTTGAGATTTAAAGAGGCTCTCGAAGCACCAATCAGTGTGGTGTCCTATGCCGAGTTTGACAACATAATAGAAATTGATAAGAACCGAAGTGTCATTGTCGATTACGGAGCATAATATTTGTATATTAACTGGGTGTTCTTTATTATTTCCTCATTTGGTTTCTCGTTTTCATCGCGTCAAGATGCGTTTTGTAATAACTATTCAAGGGTTAAAAAGTGTTTGCAACCGTTTCATTGTAAAAGAGTGTGCTCTATTCACTCTCGATGAGAGGAGTCTGTATCATTGGTTGATCAAACCGCCCTTCGATTTGTCCGAGTTGGACAACGGACGTCGGAGGGAGGCAAGCTATTTAACCCATAATTTACACGGGTTGCGCTGGGAAGACGGGGACATTGATTACTCCGATTGGATCCGTTCGTTGAAACTGATTTCCGATAGAGCAGAGACCATATATGCAAAGGGGAAAGAAGCAACATTGTTTTTGTCTACCCTCCTAGGCGTCGCTGTTACTAATTTAGAGGACTTGGGGTGTCCGTCTATCAAACATCTAACTGGTGTGAGTTACAACTGTATTCACCATAGCTTACTCAAGGAAAATTTTAATTGTGCTTTAACCACAGCAATATTATTGAGAAATTGGGTCTACTATTATGAACACTCTACAGCTAGCAGCGAAACTTCGGACAATACCCCTAAAAAACGTGTTACTGTGTGCGGCTGACACTCTCCCCAACACTGTTCCTGTACCTTGCGGGATAATCGTAAACACCGACCCTAGTTACAAAGAGGGGGCTCATTGGGTTGCTATTTTCATCGATGAATATAGGAACGGTGAATATTTTGATAGCTATGGGTTTCCACCGGTTGTTGATTTGCATATAAAATTTTTAAGGTCAAATTGCCGGAAATTCTCTTACAATACGAAAGGTCTCCAAAATTTCGACTCTACCGTTTGCGGTCAATACTGTCTGGTTTTCCTTTATTTTAAATCAAAAAATTACAGTCTGCTCAAATTTCAAAACATGTTTACCGAAAATTTTCGTGAAAACGACAAATTTTTAGTAAAAAAATACCGCGAGTGTTTCAAAAACAGTCGGGTCAGTGAGCCGATTGGTAATTTCAAAATTCAATCTTGCCGGTGCCGGAGAGGGGGCCTATGATAACGAGGTTAGGTTAGGTTGACGGGAGGAGAAGAGAGGGGAACCTGTGGAACCAGCGGGGCCAGCGGGGACCAGCGGAGGTGGTGGGGAGCGGGTACGATAGAGCGGTTGGCGGGGAAGGGGAGCGTTCATATACGGCGCGGCGTGGCGGCAACGGCGGTGCCCGCTAGTCACTTTCGTATCACCCACGGTCAAGTTCAGTTGATAAAAATGGAATCCGCGCATAAATTGGAATCCTCTCAAACCCTAAAATTTCAGGGTGCTCTGATCCACCCTACCCTCCAAGACTCGAGTTTTTTCTTGTCTCCCGATGGTGTCAAGCAAATTGTCGTGGGACACTCTTGCAACAGAAGTTTCACCACTTGCATTAAATTTTACAAGTTGAGTTCACCACTGAACGGTCTCGTCCTCAACGCTTCCGAATGGCACGATTTGATTTCTTGTCAGAACGAGATCGACCTTTACTTTCAAAATGGACAATCCCGCAGTGCGCTTTTGCTTGGGTCTGTCCAGCGATCGGTGGATTTCACCAGTTTATATGAAAAAAGATCAATAATTATTTCGGAGACTCTACCTCCTACCGGTTATTTCCCGAGGCAGATCGTTTTTCAAGAGCCGACCTGGAGGGTTTTCAAATCAATAATTCCTATTGTTGACGCTTGTGTCACAAAATGTTTGTGCAACGAACAAAAACTTTTGAACATTTTATCTCGTTTAAGTGATCATTTAAAGTTCGATTTGGCTGAATATTACGATAGAAATAGAATAATCAGTAAACTAATGGACACAAAATATTCCGACTTGTTCTCTACTGGATTTAACAACGATGATGTATACATGTTTAAAGAAGTTCAATTCGCTTGCTCCGATTTCATGTTTGATTTTATTTTGGATAAATATATCGGTTAAATATAAAACAGCGCCTGAATTCCTGGAATGGTGTGATGGAAAATTGCATCTGATCATTCTGCCTCCAACATTCATCGGTGAAATGCCCCGGGTTTTGTGCGGTCAACAAAAGAAGAAGAAAAAAACTTGTTCTGGAAAAAATGTGATTCTAAGTGTCCGTTTTTTCTTGAAAACGGGATTGATGTGTGTGGGTGTTACTGATTCAGGTATCGAATCGACAAGTGCGTGAAAAATCAGCCGCTGAGGTCTTTGACTAGAACCAATAGGTGCTACGGATTTTTGAAAGTGTCTGAAATTCTACGACTGAGGTCTTTAACTAGAACCAATAGGTATCGTAGAATTTGGTTTGCGTGTGGAAATATCAATCGCGAACTTTCTTCTTCTTTCTTTGCATACCCCTGGCCTGTAATCTTTTTCTCCGCTACTACATCGTCCAATTTCCGGCCTCGTTTTATTTTTAATCATCACTAGTCATCCAATTGAAAAAAAAAAAAAAATATTGTATTTTTAGCTTGTAAGTCGAAATCATATTTTAAGTAATCAGTATTTCTACAATAGTGTCTATTTTAGATTGCAAAGAATATCCCCCCTATGATTGTAAACACATGTATTCCCAGATAGGTAGGGCTTAGATTTTCTTTATAGGAAATACATTTTTTCTTTTACCTCATTTCTGTTGTTCTCTTTTGTCTTGAAACGATCCTTTTATTAAATATATACAGTTGTATATTCTGATTCATAAAAAAAAAATTGGTAGAATCCTATGGGTTACAAAATGGAGGGAAGGGGGGGGGGGGTTTCTTTTTCCTATTCGTTGAAATTCGTTACGGTTGTAAATAGTTTACGTGATTGAACTAATTACAAGCGTGTATACGATCATGCTACCGCATGCACTATTCTATTCTCGAAATAGTAAATGGTTCATTTGGTATCATTCACGTACATACAAATGTCAAGATTGGCTTGTTGCAGTATAATAATTTATTTATTATAGAAATATGTAGAGTCTTTATTCAATGAACTGTTGTTGAAATTTAGTCCTGGGGTAGTACTGTTTTGCCAGACAATCATGCAGTTTTCAATGTAATCTATTATGAACTGCATGATTGTCTGGCAACACAGACTCTTGATTGAATGATTAATGGATTACATGAAAATTTAGCTGAGAAACAGCGCTAGCCCAGTGCGAATTTAACATTGGTTAATTATTGGTAAAAATGGGTTTTTTTAATATAACCCATTTGAATTCTATATAAATCCTGACGGGTCCTCGTCAAAACAGACTCTTGATGAACCCAAGAATGATTAATGGATTCCATTAAAAAAACCCTTTTTTAGCTGGGAAAACAGCGCTAGCCCAGTGCGAATTTAACCTTGGTTAATTATTCGTAATGGGAAAACAGCGCTAGCCCAGTGCGAATTTAACCTTGGTTAATTATTCGTAATGGGAAAACAGCGCTAGCCCAGTGCGAATTTAACCTTGGTTAATTATTCGTACTGGGAAAACAGCGCTAGCCCAGTGCGAATTTAACCTTGGTTAATTATTCGTAAAAATGATACGGTGGATTTTTTAATACAACCCGTTTGAATTCTATATAAATCCTGACGGGTCCTCGTCAAAACGGCATTCAAATGGGTTGTGTGTAGGAATATATGTGGTTTCAAATTGGACCCTAGTTTCCAGCATTCAAATAATTGTTTGTAGGAATACAGGTGGTTTCAAATTGGACCCTAGTTTCGGGTGGGTGCTCACCCTTTTTTTAAAAAAAAACGTCTTCGAAAGATTCATATTCTCCCCTTCCACCAAACTCCCCTATCTCAATTCTCCACCTTCCACCCCTGTCTCAATTCTCCCCTTCCACATTTCCCCTATCTCAATTCTCCCCCTTCCACATTTCCCCTATCTCAATTCTCCCCCTTCCACATTTCCCCTCATTCGGTCCCAAGCGCGGACCCTGCTACTAACTGCGCCAACTTGCTCCGGTAGAGCTGTACAATTGTAAACTGCCTAGGCATTTTACAAGCCACTTGCTAATTGCATGGTTATGCGTATTGCCTGCGACTTATACGCCCACAGTCCCAGGGAGCTGTCTGGTACGGGCGTATGTATGTGTACGCCGCACTGTGGTCCGATATCGAAGAAAAGTGGCAAAAATTCGGTGAAAAATTGAAATAAAAAATCATTGTTTTCGACCTTACTTTCATCGAAATTGAAAACTTTCCAGTCACTGAGAAAACACTTTAGGCAGCAGGACCAAAGTGTTTTGGTACTATATCGATACCAAAGATTACTTTATACTCCAGATATGGCACTAGATATCTTGCCAATGTTAAATTTCGTTGAGCGCCTTCATTTCTAAAACCGAGCTAAAACACATACACTGGCCCACGTTTTGTTCACGTTTCGGCAAGCGAGAGACGTGCGGGTGGGGTAGGGGTCGTGGGCCAGCCAACTGCCCCCATGTCTCTCGCAAGCCGAAATGTAAACAAACCGCGGTGGGCCAGTGTACGTGTTTTAGCAATGAAGGCGCTCAACAAGATTTTAGCTAGTGCCATATCTGGAGTATAAGTAATCTTTGATCGATACCGAACACTCTTTAGGCAGAAGAACCAAAGTCTTTGGGCAATCTGCCTAAAGCTTTGGTTCTCCTGCCTAAAGCTCAGAGTTGCCAATAGTGGCTAGATTCGTCCACACGTGGACTATTTTGATGAGAATTTAGCCACGCTCACTCTTTCGGTGCCGATGAGTCGAGTATTTTCTCCCATCCCTATCCACAGCGTGGCTAGTTTCCAACTCTAAATTTGTCCACGCGTGGCTATTCTACCCCGTCCAAACCTGGCAACACTGCTAAAGCTGTGGTTCTCCTACCTAAAGAATGCTCGATATCTATAAATTGCCAAAGTTTTTTTTTTTTTTTTTTTTTTTTTTTTTTTTTTTCAGTGCGTGTCATTTCAAGGTTTTAATTTCTAGTTTAATGTGTCCTCTGTCATTAAAATTGCCCTACAAAGTTAATAAATGGTATATATTAATGAGAAATTTACTTTTCTGATTTTTGGCAACTTTTCGTCGCTTTTAGACCATAGTGTGCCGGTAGAAGAGAAAAGGTTTAAGGGGAGTTGGACAAGGATTTCGGTCAAAATTTTGAAAAATTGTTTTTTTTCAGCTAATCTTGTTTCATATATCATCAGCTTTAATTTAAGACCATAAGTTTACTTATTTTTGATAAGTAGTCTACTCTTTAAGAATAATTTCATTAAAAAAAAAAAACATAGTTATAAGTGCATTATGCATTTAAAGTGTTTTTTTCCGGAATTTTTAAATTGTGTTTTCCCCCAGTTTGTGTTTTTTCACACATACATTACACAGGACATTTTCTGTGTACATTTTCTCAGGACCTACTCAACCAATTTTGAAAAACTTAGGCTTGTTTGATTCGTCTTTACGCCCTGCACAATTCAACCCGGGTTTTTTTCAAAATTCTGTTTGGCTCAACTTTTATGAGCTTCACAGTGCCCGAAAATAATCAATTTTAGGAACCAAATTTTAAAAATCATAACACTTACAAAATTCAATTTTTTTTTAAAACCCCGTGTTAAAGTGTGCAGGACAAAAAGACAAATCAAAAGCCAAAGTTTTTGAAAATCGGTTGAATAGTTCCTGAGAAAATGTTCCTTAAACATTGATGGTTTAACATGGGCTGAGATTGGCCGTCCGACTCCACTTAAGCAAAAGTCAAAATCAAAGTAAAAATTCCGAAATTCTAAAATATAGGTTATACGCATGTACGCGCCGCGTCATCAATGAGAAATGTACCACTGTGTGTTGGCGGTGGTATACTCCCTCCGTTACACCCGCGATAAGGAGACCCCCTGAGCTCATCTATCAATCAGCAATCGCGTTACTATCATCCCTTCCCCTCTCCCCTTTCCTACTCACGTGCACGCCACTGATGTTAAAGCAAGAGGTAGGCAAACGTATATACACGTGCATCGCTCCGTCATTAGCAAAAAGGCATACTGATGCATGCATATCGTTTTCATTAATGGATGAGCAAATTAATCAATCCTACTTATAATCTATAACATGCATTGAGACTCTCTTACGATTACGATGTGGAGAGCTCTGCATACGAGGGTTCTAAGTGACGTTATTTTCATGGAAAATTAAAGCAAGAGATGGAAGCTTCTATAGGGGACAAAAAGAATGTCACTCGTGGAGCTAAGCTATACCCTGAATACTAGTTTATCCCTTTACTGCATGATTTTTTTTTTCTTTTTCAATAAAACAATTTTTTTCAGTACAATTTTGATCCTTGGGACAGGGAAAAATAGTGAAAAAATTCTTTTCATTATATTTCAATGGTAAAGAGCCTGAATATTAATTGTTCCAAACATGGCCTTACCCGCATTTAGGTATCCATGCAACTGAAAATAAAGTTTTCAGGCTAGAAAAAAAAATAAAAAATTAAAGTAGTAAAAACTAAGTTAGTAAGTTTCAATAGTTGTTTTTTTTATATGGTACCCCTGCGTTACTCCCAAACATAACAATGAAAATCGGAAAATCTCTATCAGATTTTCAGTGAGCTATTTTCAACCACTCTGCACGTTCTCTATCCTAGGCTGCGCGCTCCAGGACAAAATCGACAATTCTTACTCGTTTAGTATCTATTCCACATGTGACCCACCATGCAGCAACAGTACAACTCAAGTCTCCTACTTTTAGACAAGGCTTCAAAGTAATTGGTCCAGATCTGGGCTCATCTGCAGTTAAAGGTTAAATATAACTCAAGGGGTTATACATTTATCTAGAGTGCGACAGTGTAATGGGTAACCTGCGTAATCGCCATGAAGTATTTTTATGTTAGGTTTATTGCGTCATTTTTTCCATTTTTTCCATGTATTTTAGTGCATACGCTCTCAGGATTGAAACATTTTCCAGCCCCTTTTCGTTGCGTAAAAATACATGAAAATAAATGACAAAATTACGGCTTAAACCTAACCTGAAAATCCTCCATTGTGATCACGCTGGTTACCGATTAAAACTGCTACTCTACAGATAAATGGAGAGTCATTGGTTTACTTCATTGAACAAAGCATTGCGGGTGGCCTACCAAAGCCAAAATCTAAAAGGTCGGCTGACATTTTTTTGTCCGCGACTGTACCTTTCACAACTCAACACATCGAGGCACGTATAATGATTTTGGCTGAATTGCAATGTTTACCGTTTGATCATGTTTTAAAGTTGAGCTTTAAAGAGTGAATTCAGGGCATCGGACTACAGAAAAAAAATCGGTTTGCGTTTGGTCCACACTTTACTTTATTTTAAAAAGTTGGTTCGCAGTTCGGGTTGGGCTGAAATGCCATTTAAGTTCACCACGAACTGTTCGAAAAACATTGCCTATGTACGAAAGAAAGAAATAAAATGAAAATCGAAAGCTCCAACTTTTCAACATTTATAAATAATAAAAAGCCTTTGAGAATAAGCTGAGTGGAGCTCAGCCGATAATCTTTGGAATTCATCCATCATTATACTTCAGATAATTGAAAGATAGAAATGATCGGAAATAAAGAGCCTTGATAGGATTAAAGAACGCTTAAATTTAGAATCAAAAATTTATAGTAGGAGGCAAGCAGATTAATTAAGTTTAGATTTGAAGGAATATGGCAAATGAAAATTCATCTTTGATTATTTCCATCTCCGTTTCTAACATTAGCTCCACCTACACTATCTTTGCTGCAACTTGTTGAATCGCCGAAGGATTGTACAGAGAATGAAATAAAATAATTAAATGCAGGACGGAAAGACTGCAATATAATCAAGGCTTCGATATTTTCCATGGGAACGAATGGGAAAAATTCAGCGTTGCTATGAAATATGTAGACTTTGCACGGTACGCCACTGTCAGGGCCCAAATAGAATACGGGACGCGGGCGTTCTCAGCTCTATTTTTAAGTAAAGTATCGTCGCTGTTGCTTGGTGGAGACACCATCCGTGACCGATTTCACATTAACCCTTTGAATACCACGCCCGAGTCATTTGTTTACGTAGCTCGATCTCTCATTCAGAGTAAACGCTACTCAGAATTGTCAACATTTGCAAAATGACGTCTCATCAAGCGCCTTCAATTGCCGGAATAGGCAACATGAACACAACTAAATAAGAATAGTTAACTACCCACTAAATTTGAACGATTTTTAACTTTGATTATTTATTGTAACCTGAACCTGGTAGTGAAAGGGTTAATCATCCACGAATCTCTTGGTCCCGGAGGACTCAACTATGCAGTGGCGGCTCGTGAAATGCGATAAATCGATGTCCACTCCATTTAAAACTAAGGTAGGTGACCCAAAGGTGGCCCGGCTCTTAAGGTGGCCCACCCCAGTTTATTTCAGTTAATTACACGAAGTGACGATAGATGGCGTTAGTGCTTAGTAGCAGGATGCTATCGCTCCCCCCACTCCAAAAATCAAGAGCATTGGGCGATTCAGTCGGCGCGGAAAAGTGCAACGTCCATTTTTTCAGGTCTTCAGCTAATTTTCACGGAAGTAAACAATCGTAAAAGTTAAGCCCTTAAATTGATTCCACCTTTGACTTTCAATTCATCATAATCATTGTAATTTCTGGTGTAGTGGTGTAACTAGGGTCTACATTCCGTTTTTGAACGATAAAATAGCATTTGAATACTTATTAATGAAATTTGAAAGGGGGTGTCCACCTGTAGGTGCATCAAAAATATTAGGGGTGGCCACCTTAGGTGCATGTTTTGCGGGATGTCAAAACTCTACTTTTTTTGAGCGCAAAGAAAACCTCAAAAACAAGCAAATTTTCAAAAAATGAAATTAACATATGATAGCCAACTGTCTGAATAGTTAATTGACATATTTAGTTATTTTTATCTGTCATGACTTATACCTGTATATTGGCCCCAAGCATAGGTAAGGCCACCTTTGGGTCACTTACCTTATAGAAAAGTATCGATATCTAGGGGGTTCAATCGCATCCCCTGACGATCGATAATTTTCTGTGGTTTTAAATGGAGTAAACATCGATATATCGCATTGCACGAGCCGCCACTGCAACTATGCAACCCTGGATTTTTTGTTTTAAGCAATCGTTTGGCTGCTTGTCGTTGGCAAAAAAAGGGGGGGGGGAAATAAAGTGGGTTAAAATAAAAACCACCAGCCGAAGAAAACAGTACGATCATATTTCGGCGAGTGCAAATAAAATCCATGTCAGCTGACCGCACGATTAACAAACTCGTCGTCTATAATCTTCCTATTCCGCCCTTTATTTCAGCCTCTCGAAAAAGGATCGTTCGATATCCCACCGTTCATAACCCTCCCCTCCCCCCCCCATCGCTTCCGCGAATAACTGCACGTATTTATTCCGCAAAATACTTCCTCAGGGTAAATATTCTCGAAATCAATTCACCTTGGCCTAATTTCGCGGAGAGAGAGAGAGAGAGCAGCGCGCGGAAGGCGAATTTTCCTCGGATATCTCCGTGTGACCTGTGAACTTACGCCTGAAGAGCGAGAGAAAGAGACATAGGGTATTAGAGAGGGCGAGAGAGTAGGAGAGCAAGCGAGACAGAGAGGACGGGATAGATTAGAGAAAGAGAAATAGAGAGCGAGAGGAAGATGGAGAGGGAGAGAGAGGGAGAAAGAGATGCGTTCAAGGTATCAGTCCTGAAAACCAAGCGACGACGGAACGAGAGACGACGCAATAAAATATGACGCGTGATGCACAGAGAAAGGGGCGGGGGTAGCGACAGGGGAGGTACTGGTACGGCGCGTGGTAGTGGACGGGTGGATGGGGGTGAGCAAAGGCAACAGGCTAAAAGGAGGGGGAGGAATGATGGTGCGGGTCGTGGTGGGGAATCCGGGAAAATTAGAGATGGTGGGGGCGGGGTCTCGCGTCGCGGAGCTCAGTGGGACGGAAACGTCTATTAGTACCGGACGTCTATCTGTGTCATATCTGTGCACGAGACTCAGGAGCCGAATCAAGTTGGCGAAAAGCCGGATTAGACTAGAACTAGCGTAAGCTCACTTTTTGCGAATACTTGCTTCTGATTGGTCGGCGGTGCAGATCCGAGACACCGGTCGTACTTAAGTATGACTTCAAGCAAATTTTAGCGATCGAATATCATTCACTTCAAGAATTGATAATCGCTAACTGATGCTGCTGATCGGTGAAAAAGCTAGCCAATGAGAGTCGAGAATGAACTTCTGAATGATATTCTCGTGAAAATGAAAACTGCGATAATAATATTTCATTATTTCATAACATAACCTCTAAATCAGCTCTGGATGACAAGGCCATTTTTAACAAAAAAAAAAAAAACTAGCGTTTTCGAAGCTAAAATTATGTTTGTCTCATAGGAATATGACTTCTATGCATGGTCTGTACAATAAACTTTATTCGAAAAGTTCGTCATTTCCGAAATTATCGTGGCGAAAGGAGTCAAAAAGGATAAAAGATGAGATTTCTGACAACGGTTGCAACAATTCGAAAATCAAATCTACCTCCGGAGGTGAATTCGAAATTTCCAATTGTTGGAATTCAACGGTCTCCGGTGAGACCAACGAAACAATCGAATATCATCAAAATAAAATACAAATCCATCGAATATCATACGACGGTGAATGATATTCGATCGCTAAAATATGCTTCTTAAGTGTTTCAACCTAGAGTTCCTGACCATAGAGATTTAAGACAATTGAAACTATGGGCACCACCATTGAATGCATTTTAGCACTTTTTGTGTGCACATTCTGAGGGCCGTTTTCGTGTTTATGTCAACGAACTGCAGCAGCATAGAGGATTTATTGGACGTGATTCTCAAACTTCAAAGTCGACGCTTCCATAATGGAAATCTCTTATGGGCATTTTGCACGGGCTCGGTTTGTTTGTCTCATTTTTGTTTAAACTTGAAAAGAAAGTTGTGACAAATCCACTTGAAATTGGTTTTAAACGAAAGTGCAAGTGTTTGAGCCTGTGGCTATCTGGACACAGACATCGATAAAACACTGTTCCTTCTGCAAGGCGTTTCTTCACGATGAAGAAACTGACGACAGAAATAACCCAAATTTGCTTATACCTGGATAGTTGTCGTGCTGGATAAAATTTTGTGTATACATAAATATATTTCCACCGAAAAATGAGGCAAACAAACCAGAATCAGATCGTCATTTGGGATAGGACTTAAACTGCACCAGCCTCTCTGTTACTATAGCTCAGTGGCGTCGCGTGCCATCGGACAACAATGCAACTGCTCCATTTAAACTCATTAAATATATCGAATTTTCCTTGTGCACTGTGCACCCCCTGAATTCGATCTTTTACATGAGTTTCAATGGATATAATACATTGTTGCCAAATTGCACGCGACGCCACTGCTATAGCTCGTAGGTTTACAGTGCCGTAGAGCTGGTTTCTAACGCTGTAATCATTCACTGCCTTTGCTGACAGATTCTTCTCAGTCAAGTTTTTTCAAAAAATATTTTTAAACTCCGAAAATTGCTGCCGCAGTATCCGGGGAGGAATTGGGGGAGGGGTTCGATTTTTCAAATCATAATGGGATTTTTTTTTTGGTTATTCATTTACATGACGTTGACACTGTATTTCTATCATTTCCTCACGTGTGTTTCAAGGTTTGAAACTACATTTTACGAAGAACTCGATAGTACAATCACTATAATATGTATTTTAACAATTTAAGCTACACCGACGCTTTTTTCTCAGCGTATAATCAGGGGCGTCATTTCGCGTTCGGCTTGGGCGGGGGGGGGGGCAAAAATCTGATGACCTTTTTTTTTTTTTTTTTGCTCATTAACATACTTCGTTTCCGTATTTGAGCCTGATTTCAAATCCGGGGGGAGGGCAAATGCCCACCCTGCCCCCCCCCCCCCCCAAATGACGCCACTGCGTATAATAAACAACTTTGTTACTTTATTTCATCTCTAAATCCACGTATTCGCATCAAGTATATTGTCATGCAAGGTACATCGAAAATGATCACATATTCATTCCTGGAAGTGTTTCAGAAAAAAATTATCGAAGTTCTGCATTAATCGCCAAGTTTTTCGAATCAAAAGCTAAAGATAATCCACGTACAGCCTATATTATAGCCTTTTCAGTCTCATCTGTTTTGTACTCAGTCGATCGAATGAATCTAACACCCCCGTGCTTTATCAGAGGTGTTGTGAATCATTATTGGAAATCAATCGTCGATTAGATTACTCGACAATACAGTGATGGCTCTTGCATCAAGCGACCATTCATCGTCTCCTCTAAATAAGATAAAAAATATTCGATTCTCGGGGGTTTGATTTCAACATTGAAAATAATCGATACTTTGTCGTGCGTTCAAACACAAGCGGAACTGATATCGATCGGTCACGGAATGTGACTGTACAGGGTGTCCCAAAATTCATAGTAAATATTTTTACCACATATTTTTGGGGGTCAAAATAAGACTTTTTTTTCCTATAAACATGGGTCCGAAATTGTAGTCTTTTCGAGTTACAGTGTTGCAAAGTTTCCGAAAAAGAAATTGAAAAATTGTCATAACTCCCTCGTGAATTGTTCTGAATGCTCGTAAATAGGTACTCTGATGTAATTTTAGGCGCTCTTGCCAATTTTGGCCGTGAAAATGCTGTATGAAAAAATTTGAGGGGGGTTTCGGGGGTTTTTCTTGATTTTTCTCATTTTTTTTTTGGCCGAATTATGTGAAAACATGCTTTCGGTTTCATTAAACCCAAAAACGATTCGCATTATTCAAAAGTTCGTAGAGAAAAATGTATTTTTGGTCCTTAAGAGTTTTTCCGTTTTGCAAACCATTACCGAGAAAATCGTCCCTAAAGTTGGAGAAGTCGGCCGGTAAACGCCTTTTCTTTGATTTTGTCAATTCTTGGCCGACTTCTCCAACTTCAGGGACGATTTTCTCGGTAATGGTTTGCAAAATGGAAAAACTCTTAAGGACCAAAAATGCATATTTTTTTACGAACTTTTGAGTAATGCGAATCGTTTTTGGGTTTAATGAAACCGAAAGCATGTTTTCACATAATTTGGCCAAAAAAAGTGAGAAAAATCAAGAAAAACCCCCGATACCCCCCTCAAATTTTTGCATACAGCATTTTTACGGCCAAAATCGGCAAGAGCGCCTAAAATTACATCAGAGTACTTATTTACGAGCATTCAGAACAATTCACGGGGGAGTTCTGACAATTTTTTAATTTATTTTTCGGAAACTTTGCAACACTGTAACTCGAAAAGACTACAATTTCGGACCCATGTTTATAGGGAAAAAAAGTTTTATTTTGACCCTAAAAATACGTGGTAAAAATTATTTTACTATGAATTTTGGGACACCCTGTATTAAGAGAGAAACATTTTTTTCAGTGATGGGCAAAAATATTTTTTTTAACAATCATGAATAATAATTATAACTCAAATTATTCTCATGTTATTCCTATTAGAAAATCAAAGCTTTAACACTACCAGTCATTCATATTATGACAGATGAATATGCTGGAAGTGTCAAAACTTCGACTTACTAATAGGAATAACCATGGGCGGATACAGGAATTTGTCTATCTCTGCCTTCGGCCATTTGAACACATGTGTAAGAAAAGGATAGCACAATCACGTGATTTTTGCCCCCTCTCCTATCCTTTTCTAATACATGCGCTCTTATGGGAAATGAGAGAGAAGGACCATTTTCTGTATCCGCTAGTGGGAATAACAAGAGAATGATGCGAATAAATATAGTTAATTATTATTCATGACGGTTATTATAAAAATTATGTTTGCACATCACTGAATTTTTACTCATCTAATAAACCTATAAAAAAGAACCGAGTCTAAAGGGTTTTGATTTGAACATTCAAAGTAATCGATACTCCGTCGTGCGTTCAAATATAGAAGAGGAACGGATATCGATCGGTAACGGAACGTGACTACATCCAAGGAGAAACAGAGTTGACCAAGGAAGGCTGGCTTGAGGCGCAATGGACCGGACTCGCTTTAGATGGTTGGACTCGTTCGTCCGAGGAAAATTCTTCAAATTTCAGAACCAATACCAAATGATGGCGTTCATATTTCATCGAATTGTCTACGTAAATATAACATTGAATTAAATTCTGTCTGATATTTTTGCACTATCGTGTCATTCCTACTCAGAGAATCCGGTCTCTAGACACGTTTATTGTGGGCGATACCACGTGACCACCGAAGCGAGGGCACGTGGCAAAATGCAACCCTCCAATTCTCCAAACGCCGCGCCATCGCCGCGTCTCATCAACGTCAACGGCGCGCGGCGCGGCGCAGTGTGACTCTACAATACATCAAAGCGCCTGAAAATTCTTGGAACGCAGCACTGCATCGCATCACGGTACTGCCGAAAACATTTTTGCCGGCTGTGTTTCGTAAATAGATTAGACCTATTACTGAACTGTACGCTCTGCCCCGACCCGACCGTAATTTGCGGTCGCGGCAAGCTTGCGCGACGCACTGTGGTATCAAAAAAAAAAAAAAAAAAAAAAAAAAGGATAAAATTCAGATAAAAAAAAGTAATAAAAATCATAGTTTCCAACCTTTCCAGCTTAGTTTAAAACTTTCCAATGACATTGTCATGTTTAAAATACTTGTTAAAAGTGTTTTTTGTAATTAAAGTTGATATTAAAGGCTTATGAATAGTAAAATTTACTTTCAGACCTTTGACCACTTTTTGACGATCACAAACCACAGTGCGACGTCAGTGGCGTAGTGTTCAATTTGGCAACGTAGAATTGTTTCCATTTAAACCTGTGTAAAAGGTCGAATGCGAAAGTGTTCACCAAACACCCTATCATTCGATCTTTTTCGTGGGTTTTAAATGGACGAACGGCAACGTTGCCGAATAGCACGCTACGCCACTGTGCGACGTGCGATATGAGTTCGTTCGATGTTTCAACGCGACAGCCCACATCATTATTGAAACGCTAGTAGCAAAGGAAACCCAGCGAGTACAGCGTAAATTGAGTTGAAAATAAACATTACGACATTGCGAGCTCGTACAATATGGTCGTAAAATTACGCGCCTTCCGATTTTATGTTTACATTTAAACGACTAGGCGACGGGTCAATTGCGTCGCGTGCCATCTGGCAACAATGCAACAGCTCCATTTAAACTCATTAAATATATCGAATTTTCCTTGCGCACTGTGCACCCCCTGATTTCGATATTTTACATGAGTTTAAATGGATAGAATACATTGTTGCCAAATTGCACGCGACGGGTGACGATGCGCGACCTCTAGTATATATAGACCTACAGTTCCGAACTACCGTCGCAGTTCATTATACATGGTTCCAGATTGACCTCAGGCCAGTTTTGTTTTTTGCGTGAATCTTTCATAATTGTTTTATTTTTTTATTACATTTTGAGACTTAGAGACTTTCAATAAAGTTGAACTTATACGGCCGAACTTCATGCAATTTTTTTTTGTTCTTTGAACAGCGCGTGTAGATATTACAAGACTTACTATGTTTTTGGTAGGCGTTTTAAGCTTTTTAGGATGTTTGGCCTCAGAAAAAAACCCGAGGATAAATATACATGATTTTTGTGGGACATTTTTTGTACGTTGAAGATCTCTGGTTAATTTTGTCATATTTAAATGGCACAATTTACAAACAAGAAGCAAAAAACTATAAATAATATTTTTCCGATTTTTTGGTTCTTTTTAGTCGTATGTGAAATTACTTTTCATATTCTGCTTCCGTAGAAATTATCGACATTTTCAAGATTGAACATACTTCCTAGACATCATGGCATTTACTATGTTCATTAAATAGCTTTAGTTCATAAAATTATGTCCGGCTAATCCAAGATGTTTAGCCGATGTGAGGCGGTCGTGGGTCGCGCAATCGCGAAATTGGATTGACGAAAATAATTGGGAAACCGCTGGATGTGGATAATTGGAGTAAATTTAATTTTCGAGACTAATTATTCACGCATTGTTGAATGCGTTGCAGTTCCTGAGGTAAGAAACCACACTCGGTCATAGATCAGCCTGCAGAGGTTGCAGCGCAAGTGATTTTGCACTCAGCAATGGAAAGCTGTTTAAAGTTGTTGAAAATCGCTAAAAAGTAACATTACATGAAGTTGAATGCCGGGCAGTTGAGCACGACAGCACGGGAACGGGAACGTGCACGCGTCTGACTGTGCTGTCAACAAGTGTTCGCATGTCACCAACTCGAGACGAATAAAATCTTCGAGACTTGAAAGGCAAGGCGAATGGAGACGCAAATAAGACCGCTGGCGGATCTGAAACTTTGTCCAACTCTCTCTACCCTTTCTTTTCCTCTCCTCCTCTCGACACCTATCTCTCTTTTTCTCTCTCTTTCTCTCTCTTTCTCTCTCTTTCTCTCTCGTTCTCCCTTATTCTCTCTCTTTCTGACTGTCTGTCTGTCTCTCTCTCTCTCTCTCTCTCTCTCTCTCTCTCTCTCTCTCGCTCTCTCTCTTTCCCTCTATCACCCTCCCTCTTTCTTTCCCTTTCTCTTGCTTTCTTCCGCTTTCTCTCTCTTTCTCTCTTTTTCTATCTCTCTTTCTCTCTTCCACTCTTTCCCACTCTCTTTCTCTCTCTTTATCTCTATTTCCCTCTCTTCCTCTCTCTTCCACTCTCTCCCACTCTCTTCCTCTTGCTTTCTCTTTCTTTCTCTCTCTTTCTATCTTTCTCTCTCTCTCTCTCTTTCTCTCTCTCTATCTCGCTCTCTCTCTCTCTCTCTCTCTCTCTCTCTCTCTCTCCTCTCTCTCTCTCTCTCTCCCCCCCTCTCTCTCTCTCTCTCTTCTCTCTCTCTCCTTTTTCTCTCTCTCTCCCTCTCTCTCTATCTCTCCAAAGAGAGCGTAGGGGAAGTCACGTGACTTCCGTTATCTCATCTTTTCTTTTCTAACAAAATCGTTCAAACGGGCCAAGTGCGAGAAAGACAAATTTCTGGATCTGTCAGTCGATATAAGACGACAAGCAAGCGCGCGCGGGAAATTTCCAAGAGGAGCAACTTTCAAGATAACAAGCTAGAATAAATTGGCTCGGCGGAAGGCGTTGATGGAACTAGAGACCGAAAAAAAAGGAGAGGGGTTGATATACCAAGATTTCCGTGTTAAGATATTCTAATAAAACGCCGTTTAGTACACAAAAATCTTGGAAAAGTACCTAAGTTAATAAGAAAAAAAAAATAAAAAGGGAATGAAAAAGAGAAAAAACTTAAAAAAAAAAAACTGGAAACAAAATTGTATTCTAAACGTGTTCGCGAAGAGTCCCTCTCGAGCCGTTTTAATTTTAGAGATGGGAAATGCACGGCTCGGAGTTATAAGACTTTTAAAATGGAATTAGCCCGCGAAAATGACAAAGAAAAACAATTTACGAACCCTTGCGCTGTGCGAGAGTGGTTTTTTTTCCCGCCTCTATTTCTCTCCATCTTTTTTCGAGAGGAAAAGTTCCCCCCGAAAAATTTCCATTTTTCACAACGGGAGACTGCAAGCCGGCTTGGATATAATTGAATTGACCCGGGAGCAATCCGACACAAAAGCTGACATTTCGAAGTACACCGTGCGAAGGGACCGGGGGCGCGGCGGGTATAGAGTCAGGAGGCATAGGACGCTATTGCCAACTGTCCAGTTTTAAGCATGAAAGTTCCTTCTTTTTTTCTAGAGTGTTATAAGGCTCAAAGTTTCGATGACCCAAGTCGGAAAAAAAAACCTCATCGAGCGATTCCCTAGCTAACAGGGCTGCTCCTCAATTGTTGGTTGAAAGAATTCTTGCAAACATTTGCTCTGAGCAAATGAATGGTCCTATCTGATGACAGAAGCAGCGAACATCACGAAAATCATACTAACAAAGTCTAAAATTCAGTTATATGCTCACATAATTGCTAGAACTACAAGATCGTAAGCGGTTCAACGCGGGTATCCTGGGAGATTCCTGTCTAATAATATCTCAGCAAAAAACGCCTGTCGGCGTGCTACGGTGAACGGAAAGTCCGGGCATACATCTCGTTCGTTCGAATGGCCAACTCTTTCTTCACCCCAAAAACGATCCCGGAATATTTTCGTTTCTGATCTGATGATACTGCATCTCAAAAACTCGACTTCGTTCCGATTCATGCTCTACAGGCACAGTGATATCAGGAACGAAAAGTCCTTTCTTTGATTCTCTTCTCCCTCTCTCTCTGACAAATACTATGTATGATAAAATCGCCTTCAATTCGACGGTTATGCTTTTCCACGTACACCAATTTTTTTGAGCTAGGTAATAAACTAATAACAGATCAGTTTTCATCGAAATTAATTCGAAAGGAGAGGAGAGGGGGAAAAGGGGAAAGGGAGGGAGACTTGCCGTGACTAATAGACGAATGGCTATGCAATGTAACACCTTGTCTTTGCACCTTGCTGCTAGTGGTGAATTCCGGGAGACACCGTAGTGGGGCAACTCTCCTCCTCAGCGAATCCGATAAAATAAATTATTTCGGTCCAAAGACCTAGTGCAATTGAAAACTACTAATTCTAGGAAATGCCCCCTCCTCGCTTATTTCCTCGACCACAAGTGTGTTCTGGATGGCCCTTGCTTGCTCTGTGCGTGATCACTCAATTTACATAGGACGAAGGTTCTGTACACACATCAATACTCACACCCCAAAAAAGTCACGGCAAGTCTCCCTCCCTTTCCCCCTTTTCCCCCTCTCCTCTCCTTTCGAATTAATTTCGATGAAAACTGATCTGTTATTAGTTTATTACCTAGCTCAAAAAAGTGGGTGTACGTGGAAAAGCATAACCGTCGAATTGAAGGCGATTTTATCATACATAGTATTTGTCAGAGAGAGAGGGAGAAGAGAATCAAAGAAAGGACTTTTCGTTCCTGATATCACTGTACCTGTAGAGCATGAATCGGAACGAAGTCGAGTTTTTGAGATGCAGTATCATCAGATCAGAAACGAAAATATTCCGGGATCGTTTTTGGGGTGAAGAAAGAGTTGGCCATTCGAACGAACGAGATGTATGCCCGGACTTTCCGTTCACCGTAGCACGCCGACAGGCGTTTTTTGCTGAGATATCACGACTGTTTTTTACTGACGTGGTACCGTCCATTAAGTTCGTTTAGACTGATCCCACATTGTAATGCACAGCTGTTCCTACTGCGAAGATCCCACGATGGATGCGCGAATTCTCGAGGTGTAAATGCGAGAAAAGAAAGCTGTCAGGAGGAAGAGAATAGCGAGGAAACCCCTTTAGTAAAAAGACAGTCAACGATATAGTATGTCTCGCAAAATAAGGGGATGAAAAAGTGATCAGTATTCAGTGGTAAGAAGAAATCGGACCATGCCATGCCGAGTCATTGGTTAGTCTAGCTACAGTGACTGGATAAACCACAGTGTGGCCATTTCGGTCGTCTTTCTGATTGGTCGGATTCCTTAAATCGCAAATTTGAGCATTTAGAAGTAGTTTCACGGTTTCATAGGGTTCTCGTACGCAAGTTAGACACGACTGAAGGCCTTTTGTCAAATTTGAAACATATTGGTTCGCAAAATTGAGAGAAATCAACGATTCCCCGTAACTGACCCCCCGCGGTTGCGCACCCAACTTAACACGGGCGCCATAGGGAGGAAGTGTGTTCCTAAGTTACTCGCAAAAAATATCGCAACCCCCCGCCCTAAAAATGGTTTATACATGGCATTAATGACTTTTTTCAGACAGGGGTAAAGAAATCTTCATTCCGAAACCCAAGAACAATCATACTCCCCATGCTGCCAATGCTAAAGTGGGTGCACTCTTGAGGGGTGGAGGGCAAATGGCCGCACTGTGGTTTATCTAGTCACTGTAAGTCCAGCCAGACCGTAGCGCTCTGAACAGCGGTTTGCGGAACTACTGTAATTCGCAGAGCAGCCGCTGCGGTCTCTCAGCGCTGAGCATCTAAGCAAATTGCAGATAGCCACTGTAAAGCGAATCATCCAGTCACTGTGAAGCAGAAGTTAGTCCATGGCCATATCCGGCCCGTTACCAAAAGGACTGGGAACTTGCGACTTTCAAACTAATTTTGAAGTAATAAATCCGCGTCTGATTTAAAGAAACTTGGTCTCCTTTGAAAGCTAAATACGACTAGTTTTCTGATCATTCTTTAGTTTGTTCTCAAATGTCCTTTTTGCTGAGATATAATGAGCGAGAAAATAATTTCTCCGTGTTGTTTACATTTGTGAAAGCAGAGCATAACCTCTTACATATGTATATTTTCAATTTTGGTCCGAAACAGTCCAAAATTACCTCTTCAGTCTTCATGACTTTGTTAACTTGGTGTGCTCTTTGTTTATTTTTCGTGCATGTTCTACCAGGAATATCAACTCAAGCTCGCACTCTTGAATTCACAACCTGTACCTACAATGTTAAATGTTGTTGCCCATTACCTATATTTTGTGTAAACGCAAGCTGAATCTATTTTACGTTTGTCAGAAAACCGGTTGCCGGTTCTTTAAGTTCTGAAGTTTCCTCTTGAGTTTCATTTAGTTTGAAGACTTCCATCAAGCTTCTATGGAATCAGTGCATTTCCAAAATTACCTAGTGATTAGAGTCGGGCAAATAGGAGCGTAATTGATTACACGATTTCTGGCTAATCGGTAATCGTCAAACCTTTGGATGGTAATTAAATGTACCTATTCTTACTAGATAAATAGTAAACTTCAGGGTCTTTTAGGTTAGATCCAAATCTTCTCCAACTAATATGATAGATGGCTTGTAAAAAGTCATCCCTGATTACCATGAAATCGTGTAATCGATTACCACCATATTCTGACCAACTCTGCTAGTGATACACGAGTTCCTCTCACTTTCTTCGATTAGTTATTGGTTGTGCTCATGAATTTTCAAGTTAATGTTGCTTCTCTGTTGCGCCTTGAGATGAAGGAATCCCTAATATTTCCGCTAAAAAATTCTTGAGCTGCAAGGCAGCGGAAATCGTTCTCCCTGACTGCTTGCTGAGCAAAACTTGATGCTAAGTATATTTAAGGGCAGTTGAGCTTGTCACTACTGTATAACATTTTTTTAAGTTTGGAGCACAGAGGGTTTCTTGAAGGACCCAAATCTAGACAGTCGAGCATGAATCAGGTATTTTAATCATGCCACTGAGTTTAAGGTATGCTGAATTTTTCTAATAGTTGAACAGACAAATCGAGTGACAGTTTCTTACTCGACAGTTTAGTTCCTAGAGAGCTTTTGGAGCATCAATTAGCAGGGTGGTTGCTACAGCAGAACCATTTTGAGTATCGGGTTCTGACAAGTAGGAGTGCCTGCTTCCAAACTGCATCAAGGCACAGCGGTGAGCGGTTGATAAACATCCAGTTGAAACTCTGCGCTAATCAACTGCTCAACGAAGCATGTTGATGCGGCTCGGAAGCAGGCACCGCTCCTTGTCAGAACCTCATACTCAAAACGGTCCTGCTTCAACTCATCATAATCTTGTTTGGTCAGTGCAACAGCTGGGTTCTGAAGTGGAGAAGGAGCTCGACCGATAATCTTTGGCATTTTTAGGTGCTGTTGTGTGGCCCAAGCCCGTATGCCATCCTTCCAGCATTAGTTTTCATATGGCATGATGGAATGAAATTATATTGAATGAGAGATTTAGCCATTCATGAAGGAGCGTCTTAAAAGCACATTGTATAAGTCTACGGAAAATTTGGTTTTGGAGAAATGAACACATTGAAACATAGCTAAAGATTATCGGTCGAGCTCTGCCTGCACTTGTGAAACGAGCTCTAACCCCATGAAAGAATCTGACTGACTTGATCAAGGATAAGTGGATCGGCTCAAGCTCGTTAAGTTGTAAGCTGTCAAGGTGCTGGCATTATTGTTTCGAGAAGCCTCTCAAGGTTGCGGTAGGTACCTACTTTTGATCACTAACTGGAAGCTAATATTTTCATTTATGGAACAAGATTGAACGGGTTACTCTTGGCTGATAAAAAATTACCGCAGTTGGAAGAAATTAGTTGGCTAGTTCCGTTCTGATGGATCGTGTGAACCATGCCCGCTAACTACATGAAAAGAGTGCAGCATTCCATAGCGTTCCTGTTTAAAAATTAGCCTTTAGTTTACGGACGGATTGATGGATTAGCTATCCGTGATACATCTAAGCGCATCGGTGAGCGATTGGTTAGCTAAGAGTTTCCGCTCATTGCCACTAAGCGCATCGGTGAGCGATTGGTTAGCTAAGAGTTTCCGCTCATTGCCAACCAACCTTCACTGATGCGTTTTAATGAATTTTGGAAGCTTGCTCTGCTACTTGTTAGAGCATATTTGCACCTAATCAACAACAGGTCAGGAGTATATCATGAATAGTTGTAAGTTTAACTTAAACCCAAGTAGAGCGAGACCATTTTGAGTGTCGGGCTCTGACAAGTAGCTGTGCCTCCTTCCGAACTGTATCAACACGCATCGCTGAACGGTTGGTTTTGGATGCAGTTCAGGCACCGCGACTTGTCGGAACCTGATACTCAAACTGACTCTGCTGTAGAACTTCTTGTGTTGAGCATGCAAAATGACGATACCGACCAATTAGATTATTATGCCTTAGATAGGTCCAGGTTACACAGAATCAATCAGAATATCCACTAATTGACACTCAATCAGGAAGTTACCCGGAGTATTTGAAATTTACTTGTAAATAGATATGGAGCGATGTAACTACATTGATTGCATGATGGCTTATAGCGCAAGGTCATTTGACAAGAGTTGGCGGACTAAATAGAATGTCAAAAAATTTGACCGCGAAGCACATTCCTTTGAAATTGAAAGAGGGCTGACTCCCTATAGGACCTTCAAAACCAAACATGTAAAGGTAGAGAGATGAGACTCAATTTCTAGGAGAAAGGAATTCCACATAAAATCACAACATGATGGAAGTATATCGCAAGTCAGCACATCACTAAGAACAGGTCTATTCAGAAGTTCCCATTGTTGAACCTTTGAACTCTTACCAATTCACAAGTCAGAGCCACTACAGACGCAAGCAGAGTAATTTTATTGCGTTGAGCAAAAGCAATGAATAGGTAGCTGAAAGTTGATAGAATAGGAAAAAGGAAATACATATGCCAGGAGGAGACTAGGAGAGGTTAGGGCTGGGACCACTATGTAAACAACGAAATCTGGGTTGTATCAGAGAGCCTCTTCGATGCCCAGTAAGTTTTGGTAATTAAAGGAGAATTCTGAGGATTAAGGTAATGAAAGATCAGATTTCTCATCCTTTTTATCGAAAGATAATGACACTACGAGCACAGAATAGTATTAATTGTCCTCCTGATTCCAGCAGAGGTTGGCTGCCGACGTGATGTATTCGGTGGTTGATGCGGTTGGTAGCATTGATTGATTTGAGAGCCGCACGGTCCGTTACATCTTTTGTTTTTCTTAGGTTGCCACGACTTGCTTTGAGGCAAATCATTTGAAATTCCCAGAATTTGCAAACGAGATTTCTCGCTTACGAGATAAAATTAAAAGTCGAAAAGTAGAAAAGTATCAAAACGAACTCAAATGGAGACGATTGGTATACGGCGATATAGGGTTTCGTTCAGCCGTTAATTCGGTAGAGAGTCATATTAGAACAAAACGGTCCAAACGAAATGATTCTTGTAATTATAGTGTGTGGTCTCTTTTTCGTTCTGTTGGGACTTTCCGTTTTGCGTTTGACCAAACGCTATAATATGTATGTCACTTTCTCTTTGGAAACACAAAAACATGTCTCAATTCAGATACCTAGGAATCTCCCACTATACCTGTGTAGATCCGTCATATTAAGCCCGACTCATAGAAGGAATTTCATGATTTTTTAGTGTACTCATTGTCATCTTTACAAGTTTTTATGCAAAAATCAACTCTTCCAATTAAAGAGTTGGTTCCCTGTAGCAAAAATTTGCAAGAGCCCCATTGTCGATTGATTTGTAAAAGAGAGATTCTGCCAAACACGAGCTTTAGAGCAGACCTGTTGTTTGAACAAATTCCCATTAGTTATAACGGTGTAACAATAAGACAGGATTTGAAGTAGTTTGAGTCGTTCATTTCAGAAAAATGATTGCTCCGTCCGTCGAATGACACACAATTTGTCACGTGACACCGTTTAAACCAATAGGATTGGTCATTTCCCGCTATCTCGTCTTGTCAAAAAGAGCAGAATCAGCTCCCAAGATGAGTTTGACTCTTGGAATCGTTCGCAGATAAGTTTGCCCGCAATACAAAACTCGAGAACGGACAAAGGTGAAAGGGACAATTTGCTGCTAACTTAGCTATGATTTTTTTCTACGTGCTTGAGTTTCGTTTTGAGGGAAACCTATTCCGCTGGAAAAAGCCAATAGTCGTCTGATGACATTCTCCAATTTCGATCTCACGGTGATTCACCTCGATGCATGACAATTCACTTTTGATGATCGGCAACTCTGCAAAGGCTGAAGTAGGGCTGGCTCTCACAAAATCAACAGGCATGGGAGCGCGGTTATATTTCCCCACCATTTATACAGAGTGGGACAGATGTCTTCCAACAGCTTGATATCTCCGGAACTATAATGAAGATTAATAAGTGTGGTTTGTGCCATTCTGTATGGTTTTTGATGACACTTTATCGGGGAGTTTTGGGACCCCCAGCGCTTCAAGGATAACTATCGTAAAACTTTTCAAACTGATGTATACATACAACTTTAATCTTCATTGGAATAAACACGCATTTTGTTATTTTTGGGCAAACGGGAGGTGGAGACAAGGTGCTGAGAACAAAGATGCTTTTGTTTTCTAAATAAGTCCCATTAATTATTCCGGAGAATTTTGGCCCAAAATACATTGTTGTAAATGGGAATTCTGCGCAGTGACGTCACTACGCTCACGATTTTTTACAATTTTACACGTGAGTATCTCCAAAACCGGGACACTTAGGAAAAAAACTACAGACACCATTGTTCTCGCAGCTCATCAAATACTATCATTTTCTTTATAAAAAAACACACAATTTCAGAACCTTGCAACTGCCCCATTAGGTCGCAAAACTATGGCATCGGTGATTGGTCAAATTCCAAAAACGCGCTCCTTACTAAAACAGAGTTTACCTACATATGCATTCATTCCCATTCATTCCATCGTGAGAGTGACACATCACACAGCGCAGCGTCGCGTCGCGTCGCGTCGCGGAGCCAAGTTTAAATAATTGATACTCGCTCGCCGCTTCCGCAATTTCCCCTATTCTGCATCATTGATCCGTACGATGGACCGACCGGTGGTTCTGGTGACTGGTGCGGCTGAGTGAAAGCCGCGTGGTTGCATTTTACATACGATAGGGAAAAAATAAAAATAAGACAATATAATATATTGTCTTATTTTTATTTTTTCCCTAAGCAGGTAGATATATTATATCTACCTGCTTTACATTCTAGTGCGAGACCATTCGAATAACATAATATCATTCCATCTTAAGATTAAACTTGTTACATAGTGGATCCCCGGTATACCGAAATCGCGAATACCGATTCACGACTGTTTTTCTGGTCTCTCTCACCCTCTCATTTGAGTTATTCGATTTTTCAAAATGAATTTTGAGGTTGACCAAATTCACCAAACCCCTGGGAATTTTTTCATGGGTTCCCATGGGAAATAACAAGACCATTCCCATGGGAACCCATAAGGTACGCTCATGGGTACTCGTGGGTACTCGTGGGTACCCATGGGTTCTCATGGGAATAATGGTCGTGCTATTTCCCATGGGAACCCATGACCAAATTCACAGGGGAACCCCTGAGAATTTTTTCGTGGGTTCCAATGTAACATTTCTACTATGGGCATTCATATGGGCATTATTCTTAAGGGAAATGAGGGGTTCGGGGATCTCCGTTTTTTTTTTACTTACTTACTTCTCACTGAGGACAATCTTTCACTGTTGATTCGTTGAGGCCGAATCGCCTCCCCATCTTCGCTGCTGGTCTCCGTCTTGAGGAGATCTAGCAATTGGAGTTTCTCTATTAAAGGATATGACCCCCTCCTTGGCCTTTTGGCCACTCATCGTTCTTTTGAGTTGGTAGGAGTATTGGGGACATCTTCTCTGGACCTTTTGTTTGGCATTTTAATTTAAATGATGGACAATTGAAAATAAGTATGTATTGAGTAAGAGGACAAAAATTTGGTGACAGAATAAAAACAAAAACTACTAAACATTTTTCTAGGTTATAAATAGACAAATTTCAATTTAATTCAAGCGAAAGCAGAGACAAGTAGAGACGGAGCACTAACTGGCTGCCGCAGAGGCACTCTGAATTCTCGCGGATTCAACAAAACAACAGTCAACGTCGCATGGTGTTGAATGGTGAGCACCCTCCTCTTCACTTCCCGCCTATCCCCCCAGTGTTTTCCGAATGTCACCGTTCAACACCATGCGACGTCGCAAAGTGTTGACTGTTGTTTTACATGTTATTAAATTTTGTTGAATCCCCGAAAATTCAGAGTGCCTCAAATCTTCCCTATGTATTTTTGCGTAGTGCTCGGTCTCTATTTGTCTCTGAGCGAAAGCGAATTTAATTTTTAATTTAATTTTTTTCTAAGCGAAGCAAGGGGTCGTGGATAACGAGGAAGTTCCACTAGAAATCAATCGCGGATACCAGGGATCCACTGTGTATATGCAAAAGAATCGAATATTCGGGGACACGAATAAAGTCCGACAAACCTGAGTTCGTCAGAAGAAATACTGAGCTCACATTCCACGGAAAAAAATAGTTGGTAAGATTTACCATCATGATGACTGATTTCTGCACCTGCCAAATAGATGGTAAACTTGACCATATATCAAGTTGAATGAACTAGACACTAGTTCTTTTCAATCCAATAACTGGTAAAGTTTACCATTTTTTTGGCAGGTGCAGAAATCAGTCATCATGATGGTAAATCTTACCAACTATTTTTTTCCGTGTGAATGTAAACATTGCAGGTGGCTTACCTCAGCTAAAATCTAAGGAGTTGTCTGACATAGTTTTGTCCACGACTCCACTTATATGTCTGCGTGGTAAACTTTCCGTTCAACAATTAAGAGGGGGCTCTTGCAAACTTTTGCTACCGGTCATCGTAGAGGCGATTCTTGCGCATAAAAACCTGTAAAAATGACGATGAGTACACTAAAAAATCACAAAATTCACTCGCTCAGAATTGGGCTGAGTGGCAGAGCTACGCAGGTACCATAGCAGATTCCTATCTCATTTGAAACATATCTCAGTGTTTCCGCAGAGAAAAAGACAAATATTAGACTAAGAAATCTTCCATGATACCTGCGTGCAGTGGCGTCGCGTGCAATTTGGCAAAAATGTATTCTATCCATTTAAACTCATGTAAAAGATCGAATTCAGGGGGTTCACAGTGCACAAGGAAAATTCGATATATTTAATGAGTTTAAATGGAGCAGTTGCATTGTTGCCAGATGGCACCCGACGGCACTGCCTGCGTGGCTCCACCATCACGATCATGCCAAAACAGCTGTTTTATGAGTTTATTACTAAATTTCAGACTTTTTATAAGTGTGATTTTCGTTGGTTTTTACATCAGAATAAACTATTTATTTGCCTTTAGCAAAAGTTTGGAATAGAGCCTCATTGAAAAACTACAGCATTAATGGACTTTTCAACAAAAGAAGTTCTTTGAAAGAAAAACTTAAAGGCAGTTTCAAATTCAGGTTTGTCGGTCAAAAAGTCTCATATGGTAAATGACTTTCGTGATATTGGTAATTTTTGCTGGTTTTTATACATCAGATGTAATTATTCATTTGCTTTAAAAGTTTGCAAGAGTCTCGTTGTAGTATAAAATCACTCAAAAATAAAGTTAGGATCATCGAAGAGTTCCCAAAATTGACCCACAAATTCAATAAATGCGAATTTTCTCAAGTGTTATCTATGGCAACTGCGTCACCGAAACCCTCTTTGAAGAGAGGAAAACGCAGGCATCAGTCCACTCACGGCTTTCTAGGTGCGATACGTGACCCATTGAAGCTCCAATTCCCCCTCCCCCTCCCCCGCTACGGGCGGTCATTGCCGGGCCGCAATGTAGTGATATGCCGCAGGATCCGAACGAATAAAACCACACACATTCACAAAGCTTTAGGCTTCGACATTCACCTATTTGCCGACTTCATACGTGCCGCTTTAATAAAAAAGGACCGTGGAAGATGGGAAGACACAGAAAGGAATAAGGTATATACAATGTGTCCCAGAATTCCTAACATGCGGCAAAAGTAGAAAAACACATACTTCATTTTGATAAACAACAGGTTTGCTATAGTTAAGTTAGAAGTCATCAGAGTTTTCTGTTGACACGATTCTGCCGATCGATTGCCGACGAGCGGACCTTTTGTTTATTGATATGATATACTTGTTTCTTTTTGACGTATGGACTTGGTAAGAACTTCTAAGACACCCTGTATTAAAGTCGAATTCCCTGTTTTGAGAGAGTGTTTCAGCCGCGTCCACATTTCCACAGGGAGCCCACTTCACCGAAAACTACAGCTTGCGCTTTCAGGCCTCTCAATGGTGTAGCGCACAGTGAGCTAGAATTGCCGATTTTACGATCAAAAATCAGACATTTAAAATTGCCTGAAATCACTGTCTGAAAGCTTCCAGGACTAACTTTTACCCCGCACTTGAACCATTTTCATCCCATGATTTTAGCTGAAAGGTGTACACAGAAAATCTAAAATCAGTTCAGCTTCAAACTGATAATTATTTACGGTGATTTAAACTTGCTGATTTTTGGCCGCCAAATTTCAAATTTGTGCCGACTGCGCGGTGCGGCGTGTCCTGCCCGTTCACCGCACCTCAAGTATTACTTTCAGAAGTCAGAATTGGAGTACTCCAATAGATTCCTCTCAATCTACTTATAAAATAAAGATGCACCTTTTGTGTTGACAAAGAGTCAGAAGCATAGGGTTTTTAAAAGCGAAGGGCTGAATTTGGTATTGAAGTATGTGTATTATAACGTTGATGCCAGCAAAGCGATGAAACTCCAGGTAAGCTTTTTTAATAAACTGGCACGGCACAAATGCTCTTTGAAATGTTACCACCACTTTTTAATGGAACTGGCAATGGTATAGGTACCATGACTTTCAAAAGAAAGTATCCTCATTCGTCCATTCCTCGACTATAGTTTTGAAAATGTGTGCAGTTTTTAGGTATTTTAGAGTCTAACAGCATTGCCACTGAAAAAGCATGCCATAAAAAATCTAAAAGTCTTTGAAAAAATGGACAGCAACGTCAAGAACCGTTCCGATGAGATGTGACTTTATTTTAAAGGTTATAGTACATTCCATGGGACAGTGGCGAAGCGTGCAATTTGGCAACGTTGCAGTTCGTCCATTTTAAACCCATGAAAAAAGCCGAACTGTTGGGTGTTCGGTGAACACCTTCGCATTTGACCTTTTACATGGGGTTAAATGAAAACAGTGCAACATTTCCAAATTGCACGCTACGCCACTGCCATGGGACAGTTAAATCATTTGCAGACCTGTATAGTCCAGGCAATTTCCAGGAAAAGGTTGAACCGATCGTTAAGACTGTCCACGATTATGTCAGTAATGGTCAAGCATTGTAATGCTTGGGCGTTGCGATGGTATATATCCTCCATATAAGAACTTATAAGTTCTTTCCCTTTCTCTTCCTATTCCTCTTCATCTACCAATCTCTCTCTTCCTATATAAGAACTTTGGTATATAAAAACTCAGCACGGATGTAATTTTGCTATTTTAAATGTTAAAACTAACACAGTTTTTAAGTTGCAAAAATAAAAGTAATTTCGTCTCATTTCCTCGTAGAAATTGATCGCAAATTTCTTTCCTGCTGTGCAGTTGCCCCTCGCGCAAAAGACCCACAACTTTCAGCCCCTTTTAAAGTCAATTCGCACAAAAAGGTTGAGCCTGCACTCAGCTACTCACCTGCCATACGATCCGTCCGGCTCCGAACATATATACATAGTACATATGTAGGTGTAGGCATACACCTTGGGAGTCAAACTTCCATAACATTCGGCTCATAGCTGTGGAAAGGTGGTCGCTACTCCAAGAAAACCATTCATTGTTTAACACCAGAATTACCACTAAATTAAATACCGCGGCTTTGAACGTTCACTGCTCCTCTGATTTTTTTTTTTCTAATTTTTGGAATTTCAAAATTTCGCTCGGTGACTTTTTCTATTTTGCCAAAGGCGCATTTTCGTGTAAACAGAACTTTGCTCTAGCTCACTCTATTTTATTTAGAAAATAACCCCTACAAAAAATTACCGAGTGGTCATTATTGACCGCTGTTGACTTTTTTATAACTAAACAACAATAGTTTCGGAAATGGAGCTATTGTTTGACCATTTGACTTTTCAAAAAAAATGTCATTTGCTTGACTAATCACTCGTTAAATTCGAGAGAAGGGTGAATGATAAAGAGGTTGGACAAAAAAGGATGATTTGAGGGGGGGAGCATACCCCTCCCATGCCAATACATGTTTTTTACTGATGCATATGTGATTCGTCAAAACATCAAATGATGCTTAAATTTACAAGTATGAAGTAAGGTCAAAACCATAAATGCACAATCAACGGATGAGGGGATGGGAGGCCCTCACCCCCTTCCCTCATCATCAATATGGGACTTCATTTTGAACTAAAATGACAATCTTAAAAAAAAAAAGATTTCATCATTTATTAATAACATAAATTGAATACAATTGCAAGACGTGTTTTGACAATGGTCAAAAATGACCGCTCGGTACGTAATTTGGATGCACGGAAAAAAAAAAAAGATGGGTGAAAATAACCATACGGATACCTGATATTGGCACCTGCTAGATGTTATAGTAAACTTGACCGAAGTATGGTCCATTTACCGATACTTTGAGTAAATTCGACATGCAATCAGGTAACATCACCTAGTACCTAGTCAAAACATAGTATACTTCTGGTTAACATTACCATAACATCTAGCAGGTGCCAAAATCAGGTATCCGTGTGTTTATTTCCAACGTAGTTTTTTTTTCCGTGTGTATCAAATTTCTGTGGCGATTCTACATTTAATTTTTTTTTTTTTTTTTTTTTGGTGAGGGGAGCGAGTGGCGGTGAACTGCTTTACTTGAAAAAGAGGACATTTGATCCGCACTAATGGGGGGGATGATTTATTCTAACTCCAAAAGTGTATTTGAGTTTTGTAACATTCGGTGTGAAAACTTTCGTAAATACGGCAGCGCTGTTTCCGAGTGCCTGAATGATGAGCCCAATCAAACACAGAGAGAATTTTAATTCACCATCAAAATTGCATTATGTCGCAGATCCGCTCCTATCTATATGCATTCTGCGACAACCCCCCCCCCCCCCGGTCCATCCATTTGCCGCTCTCTCTTCTTCAGCCGAAAGCTCCTTTTCTCTCGCCCTTTCGGCCACATAATAAATTCCATCAACTCGAGGCCGCGCACTGCGTACTTAGAGAGTACAGAGCACGCTTTTTAGGTAGCTCGACCGGGGACGCCCGCGACTGCGACACAACGAAACGGGGGTATTATTTATACCAAATGATGTGTGGGGAGATGTTTGGTGGATCCTACGCGATAAATGAGGAATTCAAGGAAATATTATTTAGTGTCAGAGAGCAATTTCGGTAGGTTCGTAAACATGGTTATTTGGCAAATTTCTGAATAAACTGGTTAGTTCGTTTCGTGGAAAACGCAGGACTGAGGGCAGCGGCTACCGCGGTAAGGCGTGGGCGTGGCGCGGTTAGGCGGATGGGTTCGTGATCGTGAACAATCGTGGGTGCATTTGGAAATGCACTGGAGCATCCCTCCGGTGCACTGCTGTGCAGTAAATTTATAACTACGGATATCAATATTTTCAATACTTGCAATTAAGTATTCACGTGGTTCACATGACGAGCAGGCTCCCGTTTTGAAGCTTACTCTAGCCTATATAAAGAGTAAGCCTCGGTGTTAATACTTAAGCACTAAGCATAACAAATAACTAAAGTATGGCATAATGTTTATGAATAGGTTTATTAAGTAATTGTAATTATAATGACACGATAAAAAAGGGAGCGTCCATGGTAGAGTGCGAAATGCGCATCTCAACAAGATCAGCTTCGGTCATTCGAAGCATCTTAAACGAAAAAAAAAGACGTGTAGGATTTACCATCTGCATAGTTGATGTTGGATTCAACTATGGTCGATTTCACCATAATATGGAAAATGTGACGTACCTTGTGGTGAATTAAAGTAACATCTTGGTACAGTTTCACATATAATCTGGTGAAATTTACCATACTTGCTAGGTGACTCCAAAATCAGCAAATGCAGATGGTAAATTCTACCAGTCATTTTTTTTTCCCTGTAAACCTATACTCGTTTCCATAGAAACGAACGCACCGTAATATATGCATGCATATAAAATCTCAAGTATAGCGGTAACCACCAGGCCAAAAGGTCAAGTCCAAAACCACACAGTGAGAGAGATTAAGAGTAATACGTGCATATACGCAATTACTGTAAGAGAGTTTCATACAAATGTTTGAAAATAAATATGACGCAGATGAATGTATAGTAGAGAATTAATGTCAGAAACAGGAAGAATGAGGAGGTTCGTATAGTGTGTGGGAAAAGAAATGTAAAAATAAAAAATAAAACTAAAAAAAAAGGATGACGCACAATGAAAGCTTACGAATTAAGTGCTCTCTCATATTTTTATACCCGCAGTCAGAATTTTTTAGAAAAAAAAAAAGAAAAAAAAATTCAGGTTACTTTTATCAATGTCACGTCCTTGTTGTCAACGTAGTTAACTCTAATTCACAATTTTATAATTACAGTCTTAACGCGTTAACTTCACTGTTAAAATAATTCACTCCAAGAAGGACTTAATACGGGAACTAGGCCAAATTTAACACCAGCGTTAGAGTGAACTCAAATATGAACTCGATTTGACGAGTCATGCAACACACGTTAGATTAGTTTCACTCTAATTGACATAAGTTTGGATTGATTAATAGAAGAAACGTTGGAATCATTTTATGCAAAAATGGGTAATTGACGCTAGCTAAGAGTTAAAGTAATCCCTGTTCTCGAGTGATTGATTCCAAATTGGACTATCCATAACCGGGAGTGGGGGTAGGGGAGGGGGTGGTGAGGGGAGGGGGCGGGGGCGGGGGCGGGGAGGGTTGGGGAGGCCATGGGGGTGGTGAGGCGAGGGGAGGGAGGGATGCTGAGGGAGGGGCTGGGGAGGGTAATGGTTGGGTGGGTGCTGCGGGGAGGGAAGGGTGGGTGTGGTTGTGTGAAGAGGGGCGAAAACGGGAGGGGAGGGGAGAGGAACAATATTAGGGATTGATAACGGCAACAGAAATATTGTCTTGTGATTACGGGGTCCACTGACCAATTGTTCGGCCTATACAGATTACAAATTTGTACTGCCACAGCCGGGATTCGAACTCGCAACCTATACCTATTCCTAGCCTAACACCCCATCCGATACACTAACCTAACAGTTGACAGAAGCGACGAAATTCGGTATTTAAATTTGTAGACAGTATAGAAACGAACTCCAAGAACTTTAAAATGACTCTTTACAAGAGTTCATTCACTCGAGCATCAGATTTAATGAATCTAGTCTTTTCTGATTAACTCTATAAATTCAGTTCCTTTAAAATTCTTTTAAGTGAAGTAAATTTTTGTGAGTTTGTTTTGACTCCGTTTCCCTGTGATATAAAAAATTTAAACCCGAGGAGTTCATTTACCATATGCAGAGCGCAAGATTCAATTGAATCAAAGCCTCGCTGATTTAATGACAAGTTTAGCTCCTTTCAGTATCTTTTGTAGATGGGTTGACTCTTCATGTGTAGTCATTTTGGAGTGGAAAAAAAACAAACCATTCTAAATTTTTAGTCCTTTCACTAAGCATGGAGTCAATTCACTTCTCAGACATTATTTAACTCGATAAAAATCAATATGTCTAATGTTTGGGTAAATGCAACCGTCAAAAATGTGAATTTTTAATCCATTTTAACTAAAATGAATCATAATTCCTCGAATGATTCCAAAAAGGGGTTACCGACTCCCAATTAGGGTGCATTTGGATCCGAAAGAAATGACTCCAAGTCACAAAAAGTCACTCCAGTGTTTCTTTTTTACAGTGTTTGTTAAGAGTCCACAAGGTTATTTTAAACTAATTTATCGTTTTTTTAAGTAATTATACTTGCTCATAAAAGATGTTGCATAAATTTTTGCACCTGACACATTTTTAGGTCTGAGATTTTACAGTGATGAGTCATAAAAATAGACCAAACTAATCGAAAAAGGTTGATATAGCCAACGTCGCAACTAGCATAGCTTTAAAACATCGAACGTGTGGCAATCCTTAACTACCCCATTACAGTTTATATAGGTTTTAACCCTTTTTTCTATCTCGAAGGCAGCAGGGAAATTTTA
>VMOF01000369.1:43027987-43059255 GCA_011764245.1 Trialeurodes vaporariorum | reverse complement strand
TTCTGGACAATAGCAATGTCCTGAGAAGGCTCAAACGGCGCAAGCCTTTTGAGCTGGCCTCGGATTATTATCATAAAATCTGAGGGACGGGGTCGACCTTTTTCTCCTTTTTTCCCTCCTCCGCTCAGAATTGTCTTTACCTTCACTTCACTTTCCTCCATCTTTTCATCCCTTCATTCCATATCATCATCGTCATCATTATCGTCATCATCATTTTTATCTCTCGTTCGTTTTTTTTTTTCAGGAACATAAAACTAAGGAAAATTTTACTATATCCATAAATATTTACAAAAAATCATACTGTAATTATTTTATACTATTTATCATAAGAAAAAAACAATTATTGTACTCATGTTGTATAGTCGTGTTAATAAACTTGTAAAAAAAAAAAAAAAAAAAAAAAAAAAAATTATTTTATTTTGATGTAATACACATAACTCGAAGGCCTATTCATAAATTAAAGCTTAAAATAAAATAATCAGAATGGAAACTGCCGTAATAAGAGCCAATGGAAACAGTTTTTTGGATTCAATTTGAAGTTTCTCAAAATGGCGGACATATCTCTATCTGCAAGGGCATATACCGGGAAGGAGTAGAGATGCAGTCCCCAAAAAACGCCAAAGTAAGAGGGAAAATGTAATAGATTGCCTGATTGTGAAAAATGTGATATTCACGCGCTAAATGATGCCCCCCCCGTCTGGATTTTTTTCTGGACACGCCCTTGTGTCTCTGTCTTTCGCATTGCTTTATGGCTTTTAATTGGAGGCTGAAGCAGCTTCCTCGCTCGTCGTGTCTCGTTTGGGGGGGGGGGCGAATGTTTGTAAGTTTTATTTTATTTGACATTTTATTTCACCGTAGAAATTTTGGGGCTGGGTTTTTTTCCGTTTAATTTTCTTCTTCTTTCCCTTCCCCCCTTTTTTACTATCACAGACTAAATATTGCCGATCCCACAATTTTGCCGATGTGGGCAGATGCCCTTTTTGCACCCCTCCAAATCCGTCCCTGGGTGTCTAAAGTTTCTAACAAGATTCTCCTCAATTTTATCTTTTTTCAGTAGAAAAAATTCACTAATCCAACTTCTTGAAACTTTTTCTCCCATTTTTCCAAACCAGAGACGAGACCAGTTATGATTGTGACCAACTTGACACTTTACTTCGCCTTTTAAAATTTCTTGATCGCCATAATGGTTAAATATTTACATGATCTCAGGTCCATACCACTATGTAAGAACCCGAAGCGGGCGTGCGCGAGTTTTGATGTTGAGTTTCCCTTCAACAGACTCAAAATTCAGCTTTAAAGAAGGAGGATAAGGCGATCAAGTAGCTACATGGAGAGGCAAAGAAAAAACTGATCACTGGTGAAGAGAGCAAGCAGAGGCAAAAGCGGTGATATGGGAATGAATAAAGCAAAGGGTGGACCTGGACCCACTGTAAAAAAATAATCATAAACAATATACAATGAGCACTAAGCTGCAGGGGAGAGGGCAGAGGGTGGCATAGCAGAAAGCCGGGTTGGTAGAAGAGCGGCACAAGGCATGAAATGAAAGATGAAACTCCTGCCGAAAATATTTCATGATCAAAACCTCAACTCGAGCGAGCAAGCGGGACAAGCAATGCGCACGAGAGAGGCAAGTGGAAGATGTAAGAGGAGGGGAAGGAAGGGTGAGTGTTTACACGACGCGCACCATAGCGCAAATTCGTTTGGGGTCTGTTATCTGTAAGTCCGATGGTGAGAACAGCATGGACGAAAATACAGGGTGTGTAACAAAAAAGGATCAGGGGCGAATATTTCGGAAACCGCTTCGATTTTCGAAAAACGCTCAAACACGTTTTCGCTTATTTGGAGGAGGGCATCTTTCTGGGGGGGGGGGGGGGGGGTCACTTTCTGCACCCCCAAGGGGGACCGGGGGCGGGGGGCACCACCCTCCTAAATTGCATATTTCAAATGGGACCCCACATTTTTATTACAGATTTGGAAAGAATTTAAAATTCTAAGATTTTTAACGCAAACGGCTTGTCAATATCGATTTTCATCTTCGATACATCGAACTTCAAAGTTCGATATCGACCAATATTCAAAAAATCAGAACTTCTCCATAAAAGGTGGGATTTTTAAAAACTAAGTGGCTAAAGTACTTTCCAGAACGAGTACTTTTCAAATAAAAATACACCTTTTGCATAAAATTTACACTGTTGCCACTTTGGGGCCCCGAAATATTCGTCAAAATTATCGAACATTTTTAATTCGCTTTTTTCTTGAGAAACGATCCAAGTTTAAATTATTAGCTCCAAAATTATCCAATAACGGGTAATGTGTGCTGAAATACGCTCAAAAGCTCTTAAAAGTCTCGTTTCATTAATTAAAACAACAAATTTTTGGCTCAATTTCAGAATTTGATCACATCATTTTTTTAGGCTTTTCTGAGTCTTTTGACAATTTATTAGCGTATTTTAGCATACGTTAACCCTCATCGGACAATTTCGGAGCCAATATTTTGAATTTGGGTCGTTTTTCAAGAAAACATCGAATTAAAAATGTTCGATGATTTTGATAAATATTCCGGGGCTCCAAAATGGCAACAATGTAAATTTTATGCAAAAGGTGTATTTTTATTTGAAAAGTGCTCGTTCTGGAAAGTACTTTACGCACTTAGTTTTTAAAAATCCGACCTTTTTTGGAGAAGTTCTGATTTTTTGAATATTGGTCGATATCGAACTTTGAAGTTCGATGTATCGAAGATAAAAATCGATATTGACATGCGGTTTGCGTTAAAAATCTTGGAATTTTAAATTCTTTCCAAATCTGTAATAAAAATGTGGGTTCCCTATTTGAAATATGCAATTTAAGGGGGTGGTGCCCCCCGCCCCCGGCCCCCCTTCGGGGCTCCGAAAGTGAAAACCCCCCAAAAAGATGTCCCCCTCCAATTATGCGAAAACGTGTTTGAGCGTTTTTCGAAAATCGAAGCTGTTTCCGAAATATTCGCCCCGGATCCTTTTTTATTACACACCCTGTATAGTGTATAGGTGTTGCAGTAGAGGGGGGCGGAGACGCGACGGCCGACGCGGCGCACAGTGTTCGGAGCGACCCGGATCTCTGGCAGAAACCTCAAATTTGAAATCGGCTCTGAAGTTGGTTTAAAGGCCTTACCTACCTTCTAAAGGGTATAGAACATGCATGTTAGCCATATTTGATGAATTTGGAAGCCCCATACTTGCCCCCACAGACATGTGAAAGTACCGGTTTTGACGCGAATTTTGAGTCAACTTGGGTGGGTTTACACATAATTGTAAAAAAAAAACAATACTCTTTTACTCACATTCCAATTTAGACCTCTGTACATCAATTAGGGCATATGAACTTACTTTTAAGCCGTTTAAACATTTATTTCATGTTTATTATGAGGGGGGGCTGGACCCCTCAAAAATCGACTTTTCATCTGCATTTGTGCCCTTTTTGGAGGACGATTAAAAAAATGCCCGGGATTGCCCGGCAAATCTAAGGCAAAGAACATTCAGAAAAACATTTTTTCTGAACGATCCGGCAATAATATCCTGCCCCAACTTGCCCCCCTTTCGTATTTTTGTGTTTAAAAGTGCCTCGGTGGCTTGTGTGGGACTTAGTCATTTTCACGTTCGTGAGATGAGCCATGTTTGCGTGTCAATATCTTTTTTTCCCAGCATTGCCCCGGGAAAATATGGTTAGGAAAGTTCAAAAAAACATTTTTTCTGAACGATCTAGCAATAATATCCTGCCCCAACTTGCCCCCCTTTCGTATTTTTGTGTTTAAAAGTGCCTCTGTGGCTTGTGTGGGACTTAGTCATTTTCACGATCGTGAGATGAGCCATGTTCGCGTGTCAATATCTTTTTTTCCCAGCATTACCCCGGGAAAATATGGTTAGGAAAGTTCAAAAAAACATTTTTTCTGAACGATCCAGCAATAATATCCTGCCCCAACTTGCCCCCCTTTCGTATTTTTGTGTTTAAAAGTGCCTCGGTGGCTTGTGTGGGATCTGTGGCTTGTGTGTCATTTTCACGATCGTGAGATGAGCCATGTTTGCGTGTCAATATCTTTTTTTCCCAGCATTGCCCCGGGAAAATATGGTTAGGAAAGTTCAAAAAAACATTTTTTCTGAACGATCCAGCAATAATATCCTGCCCCAACTTGCCCCCCTTTCGTATTTTTGTGTTTAAAAGTGCCTCGGTGGCTTGTGTGGGATCTGTGGCTTGTGTGTCATTTTCACGATCGTGAGATGAGCCATGTTTGCGTGTCAATATCTTTTTTTCCCAGCATTGCCCCGGGAAAATATGGTTAGGAAAGTTCAAAAAAACATTTTTTCTGAACGATCCAGCAATAATATCCTGCCCCAACTTGCCCCCCTTTCGTATTTTTGTGTTTAAAAGTGCCTCTGTGGCTTGTGTGGGACTTAGTCATTTTCTCGAAAATAAAAATAAAAAAATAATAATTGACATCTAAAGTTAAATCTGATATAAAAAATGAAATCTACGACCTAAAAAACCCCTTAGTACCAAGTTTCAATGAAATGCGAGCATGCTAGAGGTTTCCGCCAAAGATCCGGGTCGCTCCGAACACTGTGCGGCGTGCGACGAGACAGGTCAAGACTTGAGCTGGAGCGACAAACAGGCAAATGATGAGGAATGTTGTGCGTTACCGATTTCTCAAATAATTGAGTATATCTCAATTAATTGACGATATCTCAATTAATTGAGCGATGGTCAATTAATTGAGCGATGGTCAATTAATTGACGGTCGGTCAATTAATTGACGGTCGGTCAATTAATTGACCATCAGTCAATTAATTGACTATCAGTCAATTAATTGACGGTCGGTCAATTAATTGACCATCAGTCAATTAATTGACGGTTGGTCAATTAATTGACCATCAGTCAATTAATTGACCATCAGTCAATTAATTGACGGTCGGTCAATTAATTGACCATCAGTCAATTAATTGACGGTCGGTCAATTAATTGACCATCAGTCAATTAATTGACGGTCGGTCAATTAATTGACCATCAGTCAATTAATTGACCATCAGTCAATTAATTGACCATCAGTCAATTAATTGACCATCAGTCAATTAATTGACCATCAGTCAATTAATTGACCATCAGTCAATTAATTGACGGTCGGTCAATTAATTGACCATCAGTCAATTAATTGACGGTCGGTCAATTAATTGACCATCAGTCAATTAATTGACGGTCGGTCAATTAATTGACGGTCGGTCAATTAATTGACCATCAGTCAATTAATTGACTATCAGTCAATTAATTGACGGTCGGTCAATTAATTGACCATCGGTCAATTAATTGACGGTTGGTCAATTAATTGACCATCAGTCAATTAATTGACCATCAGTCAATTAATTGACGGTCGGTCAATTAATTGACCATCAGTCAATTAATTGACCATCAGTCAATTAATTGACGGTCGGTCAATTAATTGACCATCAGTCAATTAATTGACCATCAGTCAATTAATTGACCATCAGTCAATTAATTGACGGTCGGTCAATTAATTGACCATCAGTCAATTAATTGACCATCAGTCAATTAATTGACCATCAGTCAATTAATTGACCATCAGTCAATTAATTGACAGTCGGTCAATTAATTGACCATCAGTCAATTAATTGACCATCAGTCAATTAATTGACGGTCGGTCAATTAATTGACCATCAGTCAATTAATTGACCATCGGTCGATTAATTGATCGAGGTTGAGATTGATTGAGATTGATTGAGATTGGATTGATTGAGATCGAACCGACTTCACTCAATTTCTCAGAAATTGTCGAAGACTAAGTACACACACACAAAACTCAGTCTCTGGACTTACTGAGGCAGACCAAAAAGTGCGAGTTGCACTCAAATATTTAAAAGTCTGCCTAGGGTGAGAGTCACAGAGGATGCGAGCAATACTTGCTGCCTGAGGATGCCCCGTGGAGTTGTTTTCCCAAGTTGTTACGGTGGCGACTAAGGCTCTCCAGAGCTTTAAGCATCAAATGATTCTGAGTGAGACTTTAGAGGAGTCTTACAATCGATTACAAGTGATTAATCAATTTACAAACTAACTAATGAACTGAAAGGCAGACTTTTCCGAAACTATCAAATTAATACCTATATGTTAATTTAAAAAAAAAAAAAAAAAACTTGGTTGCAATTAACCTTGTTTACCGTCTCTGGGGTCTGATTACTTTCCAGGAGGCTGTTATGAACAATTTTATCGAAATTCCATCGAGTCGATGATTGAATACCTATGTTTTATTCTTATGGGTGGTGTCATTACGATAGGTTTCCTTCCGATAGAAATCCTCCCATCCCTGCAGAATTTCGACAATGACTTCTGAGCTATCGAAGATTTTCCGCAGAGATGGGAAGGTTGAAGTAACATACCTGCTTGTTTTAGATGAGCGTTTGATTAGAACGCAATGTTTTCCCCTTTTTGGTAGAAATATTTTAGAAACCATTTTTTTCTTCTTTTTTTTCCATCAATTTTTGCTTTGGAATTATGTAATTTCTCTCCTTCCCTTGCCTACTTCCAATGAGTTTTTTTTCTCAAGCAAGAAAAGAAAGCTTTGCTTAGCTCTAGTAATAAGTCAATTCATGAAAAAATCTAGAAGATTTCCACCCTGCATCTGGTATTGCATAACTTTAATTTTAAGGCGTAACATACAATGCCCTCTAGGTTGCATTTTCTTACTTGACCAGGGCGGCTATCACCACTTGTAATAATGCTGATTACAACAATGATTTGAGAACCATGATACTGCTTCTAAAGTATCTAGGTCGAGCATAAGTGTTCAAATTTAAATAATTTTTGACCTATTTTAACCTGAAGTAGACAAGTGTCGATTTGATCAGAATCCCCTATAGCCATAAATGTAGAAAAGAGACCGGACAGTATTTGCACCTGAGCGAGCCTCTTGTTAGCCGAGATCACAGGTCTCAAAGTTTGTTTTCGGCAACATAATTATCCAGAAACCCAAAGTTTAATCGTGGAGTCAACTTAAGGCCCTGCCTCTGATCTACATAGTCAGTGGAGACAGCCGCCCATACAAATATTAACTCTCAATTACTACGGGAGAGGCTGGCTTTAGGAATACCTTAGGTAAACCACAGGAAAACCTTAGGTAAATGAAAAGAATAGTTGGAAAGAAATTTAAAAAAGAAGAAAGCAATGAAAGGGAAAGAAGACTTGGGCCCGTAACCCAGTTCACAGTTACTTCACACTCAAATGCATCGATTCACCAATTCAACTCTCCTGAACTCCTCTACTTTTCCGTGAAAAGTCACGGGCCCAAGTCTTCTTTCCCTTTCATTTTTTTCTTCTTTTTGAAATTTATTTTCCAACTATTCTTTTCATTGACCTAAGGTTTTCCTTTTTAACTTGCTGTTACTCACATTGCATAACTCTAAGGAGTTTTGTTGAGGACGGATTTTAGTGAAGCCTTCATTGGAGCGGGTATGCAAATTTGGATGCAGCAAATAATTTATGTCTGGTTTTAAGTAGAAAAGAAACCCAGACTTGGCGTTCTTACATTTTAAATGTGGGTACCTTGGAGACCCAACAATAATTGTTGAGTGAGCTGCACTAAAACATACCCAACAGGTGGAGACCTTGAAGTCAGGTCAGAGACTCTTCATAACTCTCTGCCCAAGCACCAGGTAGTGTGGACCAAACTCTAACAATGAAATCTTATGGATGTAAACCCTTGAGACGTAAGATTTGATGTACCTACTTATCTGAGTTTCATGGACAGCAAAGGTTCAACCTCTCTGCCTCTCTCTATGCTGATTCAATGGGAAGAATAAGACGACCAATAAATAGCTTGGTCATTTGTCTTACCCTCTTAGAACAATAAGGATTGACAAACAAATGCTGAGGGGAGAGTGCCTGGCAAACAGTCTTATAATCTAGGTATAGGTAAATATTATTGTTTGTGGACATATAAATTACTTTGCGTTGAACATTTCTCCGAGTGTAAGCAAATGTCTGCGCATAACGCCTAAGAGTTGTCAAACGCCAAACAATTTGAAAATACCTCTACTCAGTGGCGTCGCGTGGTAGGTATCTAGCAATGCTGCATTTCATTCATTTAAATCCATGCAAAATATCACTTTGAGAGAGTGCACCATGCAAGTCCTATAGTTCAACCTCTTCAATACATCTGAATGGATAAAACGCAACGTTGCCAGATTGCAGACAACCACACTGCCTCTACTTATTTAAGGGTGGAAATCACCACTTGCAATTAAATAAAATAAACTCATAAGTTAATTAACTTGCAGTTTGAGGAAAATGCCTCAGATGTAACAAAAGTTTCTGTTTCAAATACCAATCTTTGGTAAGTAGGGTGATTGACAAGGCGTACTAGCTGACGCAAATATTTTGACCTCTAAGAATACAAACGAAGCGCATAATGTTGCTTTGACTCCCTGAGAATTTCCAACATATCTCCAAAGTTAAAACTTTTGTGTCTGGTAATATGCACACAAATGAACTCAGTCTCTGGACTTACTTAGGCAGACCAAATTATACTTATGTGCGAGTTGCACTTAAATACTTAAAAGTTTACCTAGGGTGAGAGCCACAGAGGATGCTAGAAATACTTGCTGCCTGCAGATTGCCTGTGGAGTTGTTTTCCCTAGTTCTTACAGCGGTGGCTAAGGCTCCAGAGCTTTCAGCATCAAATGATTCCACTGAGTGAGACTTTAGAGGAATCTTACAATTGATTACAAGTGATTATCAATTTACAAACTAACTGATGAACTGAAAAGTAGGTTTCCTGGTAACTATCAAATTAACACGTGTTATTTTTTAAGAAAACTTACTTGCGACAAACTTCGTTTACCGTCTCTGGGGTCTGATTACTTTTCAGCGGGCTGATTATAAACAATTGTATAGTAATGCTATTCAGTCAATGATCACATACATGTTAATCTTCTGGGTGGTGTTATTGCGTTAGGTTTCACTCCGATAGAAACCCTTCCATCTCTGCAGAAATTCACCAATGACTCCTGAGCTATCCGAGAATTTCCGCAGAGGTGGGAGGGTTTCTACACGAATTAAATCTATCGGAATGATACCACCCATGAGATAACACGTACTTGATTGATCATCGACTCAATGGCGTTACGATACAATCATTTATAATCAGCCTGCTGAGGGATTATGTCACGGCGAATGAAATTTCTTAACTTACTTGCGTTTTCTCTGAAGTAGCATAAGCTTGAAGCAAATTGCTCACGGATGTAATACAATGAATAGTTTAAAATTGATAAGCGCTTGGACTAGAAAGACACAATAAATAATAAACAGTCCCCAAACAGTATCTAGCAGGATGTCATTCAAAGAATAACACGTTGAAAGCACTGCACACTTGGCCTACCTAGTTATGACTCAACTACCTTGGTACCTATGTCTCGCTGTGCTTTAAGTTTAATGACTCCTTCGACACTTTCATGAGTGATAAAACTGCAATGGGTACTCTATAATTCATAAGGCAAGAGGTGAGACTGTCAATCAATAATAATAATAATAATACCTAAGTATTAATTGTCGTAGCCGGAGTGAGCGGAAAATGTAAACGATCAATCAGACATTTTATTTTCTGGAACAATCTGTTTCTAACTCTCACAAGGCAAAACGAGGATGGATTGAAGTTACCCAGAGAGGAGTATAACTCTGAAAAGGAAAATTTTGGTCTCCGCTAACCGACAGGTTTCGTTCGAAGAGAGGGTGACTAGTCAGAAGATCAAAAACATACACTCAGTCAATAGACTTCAGCAATGTTTCGGCGAATCAAAACAAGAGTGAAATTGAACGTTTATTTGCTTCGAAAGAGTGGAAGAACAGAAATAGACTTAACATCTGTGAGACATGCCCGACATAAATGATGATTGCGAGTTTGAGAGGATGAGAGCTGCAAGCTGCAATAAGAAAGTACATAACCTAACTTTACCTAACAATCGTTGCAACTTGCAAACAACAAACCAAGTCCTACCCGCCATCTTTGAAATTTGCGATCTGGCTTTTCTCAACCTGACATCCGTTTTTTACCGATAACTTTCTTATTTGGCAATGAAATCGAGCCTACTTGGCAAAAGCACGTTCCTTGAATTTCAAGGATTGCATCCGTACCAACGATTCTTAATTACAAGCCATGGTCATTGCTGTAGCCTTGGCTAAAGAATGGTCTTAAAAACAGCAAATTTCGACGGTTATTTCGTTTTATCTCCCTTAATACTTATCAAAATAGATTTTCCTTCAAAAGCGAGCATCCTGACGACAAGCCGGTTCTTTTGGTACCAAGCATTTAATGTTTCGTGCAGTAGTTGCCTGGATATTGATGTCAGAATGTGGAGTACCGCGAGATGCCATTCTGGAGCGATTTACCCTAATAAATAAGGGTTTTTGGACGATTTCTCTTCCAAATCTAACTAATAAGAAAATTCCTTCGTACACGCACTGCTTCATGACATGCGGATTCCGAATATATACAACACTTGAGGGTTTTGTTCTACGGTTTACTCGGAAACCGTGACAGACCGGCCGAATTTCCATGAAATGCCATGAAATGAGCTGATGCGTGTATAATAAGTGTTCACGGTGCTCTCCCAGGTTGCGTTTTCTGACTTGGCCTGGGCGGCTACCGCCACTTCTGATGTGCGCATCGTTATTTTCGCCGAATTTTACGTTAGAAACAATGTGTCATATTGATGTAGCAAAAGTATGCAACAGACCCATTTCTCATATTCCAAGTTTTGCTGACTATACCTTTACCATTTTAGTGTCTGAGTCCAATAATATGACAGCATCATGGTCATGGAAAAAAGTGACGATAAAAAGGTGGCCATTCGAGAAAACGTCCTCGAACATGACCGCTAGAAAGCGTTCAGTTATTACTTTATGACTTAATTTAATAAAAAAAAAATCGAATGTCAGTGCAGAAAACTCAAAGAAAGAAATTCAATTGTCAGTCTAATTAATGCGTTTTCATCCTTAAAGTCTCCAAAAATGCATTTGAGCTTTAAATTTCAAAGACCCTGTCTCAAATGAAGCAATACCATGTACAAACAACAATCCCGACAAGGACGAAAAGCATTAGAGAGCACCGCTATTCTTGAGCCTTGGTATCCATCAATTAAATACGGAACCTCAAATGAAAATACCCTCCTTGATATACAGGGTGTAAGAACAAAAAGACAACTCTGCCATTTTTCAGGAACGGCTATCAGGTATCGAAAAACGGTCAGACACAACTATAAAGTAATATTGAGAGTCACTGGTCGAGTAGTCGTTCGTTTCAGCAATACTAGACTGAAATTAGTCCCACGCTTTATCCGTAAAATTATGTAACAGTTTTCGCTAAGTTCTTAAATTTAGCCCTCCTCCAGCCCATCAGCCTCTGCTCCCCTTTAAAAAAAATTAAAAACATCTGGGTGCACGACTGATTACGAACATTAAAAATTCTTTAATTATTCTTGCAGTTCCAATTTAATTGGTCTGGTTCGTACTTTTTACATTCAATTAATTGGATTTTAGGTTCACTGTAAGGGAGGTTTGGTACCATACCTGCCAAACCTACATTAATTTTTGATCCATAAATTTGATGGTTTCCAATGCATCACTGAGCTCATCCATTAATGTGGGTGAGGTAGAGGTAGGTCTCGCTGTATCCGTATGGACACAGTCCTCCATGTTATCTTGACTTCATGTAGATATTTTTCATACAATATGATATGCAGTTGTTTGTTTGTTACAATGTGTTCACGTTAAATTGTTTGCATCCTCTCTTACCAGAAACTTCGATGGGTGTCAAGACGGACGTCTCAAAAATTTCAAAATTGGAGTACATCCACGCTAATGAAGAGTGAGTGTACAAAGGTTTCATTTTATAGTTTTTCAATTGTTCGTTTTTATTCATAAATTTGTGGTGAAATTCATTTATTTATTATTTTTCTTCTTCTTAATTTTGATCCCGGTTTTATAAGCAGTATGATCATGTAATGTCAAAAGTTTAAATTTTTAGGACACAAATCCAAATCTTCCCTGTTCTAAATTTCATTTAACTTATTCAAATTGACCCAGAAAGATATTTGGTGAGGACGATTTTGGCCTCAAAAGAAATTTATTTTAACATCTCAGAATCTCAAACCTAACCCTTTATGGACCAAGCCCGAGTGGTGAGTATACTTTTTTTTCTCCTCTAGTCTATTTCACATTGTTTTAGTCTTAATTTCGGAAAAACACAAATATAGATAAAAACACTACAATAGATAAGGTCACGTCGGGCGCCTTCTATTGGTCGTATAGGCAATTCCAACTCCATCAAGTACGAACAGTTAACTACATACCGCTGTAGAAACGGAGGAGTGGTATGTTCTCTTAAACTCACCTGGTCTTTACAGTGTTAAAAGTTGATAGAGGTCGTTTCACTATAGTTGGCTGATGACAGATTAGTTTGTTAACTGCGCAGAGACTAGTTTGCGTTTTTGCGCATGCTCAAGAACAGCAACACGTCTTTGCACAGTGAACAAACTCATCTGCCATCGGCTTCTCGCTCGTGAAAGGAGTTCTATACCAAAACATGTTGAGCCACGTCGCAACAATTCCGCGATACATACGACTGTATGAAAAAATGCAATATCTATGAGCTCAAATAAGAGTTGATATCAAACTGGAAAATATCGTTGAAGTGAACCATCAAACTCTTTATAAATATTTTACAGCGCAACACACACGCTTATGGAGAGAGTTTTCAAGCCATGGCTATGGGACAACACGTCTTTCAACATGTTACCGATGGGCCGAAAATTAAAGGAGGACCTGAGAATAATTTTCCAATTTAATGACGATGTACGTGCGTTATTTCATTACTTTTCTCCAGACTTTTTTTTTTTTTTTTTTTTTTTTTTTTTTTTTAATAAGTTTAGTGTTTTTTCCTTCTTTCTTTTTTTCTTTCTTTCTTTCTTTCTTTCTTTCTTTCTTATTTCTTTCTTCAGATTTTTTACTTTTTTAATTCATTCAATACCTTTAATTAATGAACTTACTCTGAGGGTCATGAAAGGATCGAGTTATGAAAAGGAACAGCCGCATTTTGAGTATTTAATTACTCATCAGTAAAACGTTTGAGTTAGTGCAATAAATGTATCAAAACGCATCCAGCGGTGATTTATTGATGTAGGTATCTTAGTGACATTAATAGAGCAGTAGCAATCTTTGAGGCTGACATCGAGATCAAACTGAAAGATGTATACTTTCGTCAGCATATGCGTATAGCCAGGGTGTCAAAAAAGTGGGGGAGGAGGGCTTTTGAAAAGAATTACCTTTTTTTCTCTTTTTTTTTGACTTGTTAGTACTTAAAATTTTAAAGATTTAGACGCACGCACGTATGCACTGTTGCTGTTGAAATGCTCCCTGGAAACCGGGGTTTGTTGATTCATCAAGGATTCAATCCACTGTTGCCACAGTTGCTTTCAAAGCAAAGAAGTGGGGGGGGGGGGGTATTTTGGGGCTTGAAAAAAGTGTGGGGACTTCAGCCCTCCTCCAAGCCCTTTACACGCTACGCCCATGTTCGTCAGGCATCAGTTTGACTCTCATACATTACGAGATGAAGAGGCAATTTAAAGCGTTTTGTTTTTACAAAATTTAATTTCGGGAAAACACTTAGATCGTATGTTGATACACTTATTGAGCTTGACAATTTTGAAAAAGAATTGGCATTAGGTCAGTGACTTCACGTTGTATGCAATCTGTCAAGGCTGTATTTGGTCCATTTAAACGTTTGAAAAATATCGGACAGTTGGAAATGCACAGTGCACTACCTCATATCGATATTTAACAAGGGTTTAAATGGACGAAATGCAGCGTTGCTAGATTTCAAACGACGCCACTGCATTAGGTAATGGTATACCTGATTTTTCATGATTAGGCTGGATGAGGTTTTGCGACTCATACATACGTAAAGCTATAAAATAAAATAAATAAAAACACACCTGCATCTACGCGTATAAATACCGTCTTAATTGGTTGAATCGTGCATTTTTTTTCAGATAATTAACGGTCGAAAGAGAGCTTTAGCTCTTGAACGAAGAGACAATCCTAAAATGGACAAAGAAAAGACCGCCGGTATGTAAACGTACGTTTATTTAGACCCAAGTTTGTTTCCATCATCGATGAGTTGTCATATAAATATGACTCCGAAAAACAATTGGAATGTTTAAAGTTTCTTTTATTTAGTGGCCGAAGTTTATTACGGCAAAGATAAATACCAACTTGTTTAAATACGAAGTCATTTAATTTTTGTGAAAAAAGTTCTTGAAAGTTGTGAAACCCGAGCGTCACTTTTAGGAAACAAAAAAAAAACTGGCCTCTTTAGAAACGAAACAAAAAATAATTTTCTCGTGCTTATCTAATATCCGAACAAGTATATTCTAACCACGTCAAAAAGTTGTTAAACCCTGAAAGGAGAAAAATGAGATAATCAACTTTTTTGGGGATTTAAAACGAAAAAAACAAAAGATCTTACATTTTCACTATTTCAAAAAAAAAAAAAAAAAAAAAAAAAAAAACTGTCCCAATCTCCTAAAATTAAAATGTTGAATTTAAGTATAGCTAATGCGATCAGAGACTGGTATTTACTTAATATTCAGTTTCAGTCTGTTTTATACCTACAATCAACCTCCATGATTAGCATCTGAACACAGCTTCTATGGTCAAGCCGCAGAATCATCCAAGTAGTATATCCCAAAACGGACCGTGATATAACTTGGCCGATGGCGAGCGCCATTAACGATTGTTGGTCCTTCGACTCGTTTTGAGGTTTGGATAGTGGAGTTAGAATGTACAGGAAAACATTTTGAATTTAATTTGTCCGTTTGGCTTCACGACTAATTACCTCATCTGGGAAACGAAATAAAAATAAGAATGCAAGAGTAACCTATTAAATTGGAAGTTCATTTGGTATTTAGTCGATTTGTCCGCGAGATCTCAAATGATTTACTTTTCGTGCCGACTGTGCTAACTAAAATAATTTGTTCAAAACTATCATTTTCCCCCCTTTTTTACACGGACTACATGCAATTATAAGAGAGTTTCCAAAAAATATTTCAGGCTACAAGGATAAAAAAGCATTTTTGGATATTCTCTTAGATGCGTCTGAGTCTGACTCAAATCCTTTTGATGACCAAGATTTGAAAGACGAAATGGCAACTTTCCTGTTTGAAGTAAGTATGTTCACTTTGTGTTTGTTTTATTGAAAGTCCGGCCTTTGATATTTAAACGACGTATAGAGTGAGATACACGTGGATCAATTTTAGGGGCAGTGACGAAGTTTTGCTATCTGACAACGCTGCAACGTCTGTCTATTTAAACCAATGAGCAATTGCAATAGAGAGGATTTGTGGGACGTTATGTTGGGGCAGCATGGAGGCAGTCGTGATCGAAATATCTTATAGACGTTTTTCACACAGGCTCGGTTTATTTCTCTCACTTTTTACACCTTTAATTTTTTTAAAAAAAGAATTGTGACAAATACATTTAAAATTGGTTATAAACGAAAGTGCAAGCGTAACGTATCGAGTGTTTTATAGAGTGGCTATCTGGACACAGAAATCGATATAATTGTTTCGTCTGGAAGGATTTTCACGATAAAGAAACTGACCCATAACAGAAATATGCAACATTTTCTTCACATGGGTAGTTATCTTAGAATTCTGTGTCCACATAGCCACTCTCAAACACCTGTACTTTCGTTTAAAATCAATTCGCACTGGATAATTACAACTTTTGATTTCAGGTTAAAAAAAGTGAGGCAAACAAACCAGATTCAGTTCGCTCATGCTATTACACTTTGAGATAGGACTTATGACCTGTATGAGCCCCTCTATCGCTATGCTCGATGATTTAAACTCAAGCAAACTATCGTTTATGACGACGTTCGCTGGGCCAACTCGGTGTCACCCGATTGGTAGTCAAGTTCTTCTATTGAACTTAATACTGAGCACACTTAATGCGATAAAGAGATTGGTTCGAAAATCAAACTGATGAATTCAGAACGCTTTACATGTGACTCAAGATTCGAGTTTTTGACAAATTCAAATAGATCCCGAGGGCCTAAAAATCACTTGTTGCTTTTAGTGGACAGAAGTATTTTTATTTTTTTTTTTTTTTTTTTGAAAATTACTTGTTCGACGATTTTATTAGTCACTCGGTTTTTTAAATGGAATTTATGATTTTTTTTTTTTTCTTCTTCAACCATTTTAACTATTTCTCATTATTTTGTTATTCTTAAAGGGTCATGACACAGTAACCTCTGCCATGAGCTTCACTCTTTACCTCTTGGGACATCACCGCGAAATTCAGGTGGGTAATTTTACTTACTTCGAATTGCCGTAATGGTTCTGCTGCAAAATTTCGTTGCATTGATCAAAGAATTGAATCCTACGAAAAATGAAAAAAAAAAAAAAAAAAAACAATCCAACATTTACGTGATGGATTGAATTTCACTGCTTGTTCACCCTTGAAGTACCCATCCCGATTACACATATTCGTTCACTTAAATCTGTTCATCGTGATTTCAATTAATCATTCTGAGAATAAAAGAACATTAAATAGTGGATATTCCAAAATAATGCTTCATTCTGCGCCTTCAATTGATGATCTAGGCAAAAACAAGCACAACGGAGTATGGATATTTATCTATTCGATTGATTTGAATGAGCATATGTGAGTATGGGCCACTTTAACTTGGCACTGAAAGGGTTATTGTTCTCTGTTTTATCCATGCCGTCTTTATTTTGCAGGAGAAATGTTTTGATGAGCTCGAACAAATATTTAAAGGCTCCGACAGGAAGCCAACGATGGAGGATTTGCAAAAAATGAAATATTTGGAGCAAGTCATCAAGGAAGGTCTCCGCTTATTCCCGAGCGTCCCTCTTTTGTCTCGTCGCGTGACTCAGGATATTCCCATGGGTAATATTACTAATATTCCGCCTTTAACCCTTTATGGGCCAAGCCCGAGTATACTCGTTTTCTCCTTAAATCTATTTTTCATTGTTTCAGTCTTCATTCTGGATAAACGCGACTATCAATGAAAAACACTTACAAGATAAAATGTTTTTGAGCTCCTTCAATTCCTCGTATAGGCAATTCCAACTCCACCGAGTACGAACAGTTGACTACCTTCCCTTTGTAAACAGAAGAGTGGCGGTCTTTTGAAATAACCTGGCCCTTAGAGGATTAATCCTTTACAGTCGAGCAATTGCTTCATCAACAGATGCGGTTTTTGATGGTTAATGACCGGAGCTTCCTGGAAAGGTTTTGCTGAGGGCAAATGGAATGTCGATCCGATTCTGATGTACCTAAAACACAGAATATAATACAATCAGAACGGAAACTCCCATAAGAGCCAATGGAAGCAAGTTTGGAATTTACCGGCACCAATAGGCAACGCTGTGGTCCTATTTCCCAACATGGCGGCGTGTGTGATTTGTGTTGAAACTCATTTATTTCTGTAAACTCTGGAAAGAAATCTTAAGTTTCCGGCCTCACTTTTATTCTAATGGCATTTCAGAATGAAAATTTCGCGGATCATATCCTAAATTTTTTTTTTCGAGCGCGAATCCAGATGTAAACATCCTATAACCCAACATGGCGGACGCGAAATGAATTTGCTTCAAAATCCGACAGAGTTTCCGTTCTGATTGTATTATTCTATGCCTAAAATGCAAAAAAGGAACTATGATACACTATTAAAATGATCCAAAACCTATTCCTCGTTGAGAAAACTTGGCTCAAAATTCAGATGGACCACACTTCATGTGTAAAGTGTAATCTTATATGTTACGCCCTGATTGTGTAATTGACCATTCCGGTGATTTCAATAAAAAAAAGTTGTGCGTTGCGTATCATCTAAGAAAATTACAGTTGAGGAAACCTTTCCAATTACACCGTACGCTATACCTAGTAGATTTATGCCTACCTAGATTTGCTTCTGATACTTTAGACTTCAAAGTAATGAGGTGTGTTAGAGTATAGAACCCATTTTGAAGATTGAGTTCTGACAAGTAGCGGTGCCTGCTTCCGAACTGCGTCAAAAGTTAAAACGCATCGGCGAGTGGTTGGTTAGCGCAGAGTTTCGACTCGTTGCTGATCAATCATTCACCGATGCGCTTTGACGAAGTTTATGGTAGTAAGCACTGCTAATTGCCAGAACTCGATCCTCAAAATGGCTCTGCTATAATAGTACTCATCAAGGAGACAGTAGTCCAGTTTTCGATAGTTTTTTTTAATTTCAAAAACTCCTAAACTGGATCCCTCAAAATCGATAATTTTTACAAATAGAAAATGTCAATGGTTTTTTGAACTTTCGAACAGTCATAACTCTGAGATGGTTATTAAAATAAAGATCAAATGGTACTGCAGTTATTAACAGTTATAGTTATTTCTTTGTACTCTTTTAGGGCCGTAACACGTTATTTTTGTACTATCCGTTTTTTGTTGTTATTTTTTGTAAATTACAACATTTTAAAACTAAATTTCTCAAAATCTACTTTTTATTGAAGACCGAGAAAAATTGTTTTAAAATCGTTCATCTTGCTTTTTTCAGGGAACAACTACGTCGTCCCGGCAGGAGCAGAACTCATACTTCACGTGCATTTATTACATCGTGACCCCGCGTATTTTCCCAACCCGGAAAAGTTCGACCCCGATCGGTTTTCTCCGGAAAATTGCGCTACGCGGCATCCTTTTGCATTCGTTCCTTTTGCAGCAGGATCCAGGAATTGTATAGGTAAATTAATTTATTTAAATTACCAGAGTGCCACATCATTACAAGCGTAATTTTAGTGTAGACGCACACTGGATCGAAACACGCTCCAGCTTCTGTTAGTTGCATCAAAATACATGGAAGTAAATGGAATAAAAATTACATACCTTAAACCTAACCTAAAAATCATCCATGGTTGATACGCAGGTTACCCATTAGACTGCCTGTCTAGATAAATGTAAAGCTTTAGTTGTATTCAACACCTCATCTGTGCCTATTCCTCTTCTCCTACTGTCTCAAAGTGCTTGTGGATCGTGGGTTTTCTTCACTTCTTTCAATGCCCATAGTATTTTTTTTTTTTCTGTCGTTGTTCTCTTCCTCCCTTACCGCATTATTTACTGATCGCCATCAAAGTCTGTGCCTAGGACTGAAAACTGGGCCAGTGGCAGTTGTGGAAAGACAATAATTGGCTAGATTAAGGGACGAAGAAGGCAAACGGAGCGCCTTCAATTGAAAAAATATGCAACACGAGATCAGCAGCAATATTTGAATGATGACGCATGAAACTTTGCGTTTTGTTAAAACTTGTTCTAGGTATAATTAATTATTATAACTTCTTCTATAAGTTACTAATGAAATTTCTGCGGGGCAGCAGGCAGCGGTGCTCGTGTAGCATTACCGTAGAAATGAAGGTGCTTTCAAAAGTTTATTCGTGAAGCCACAACTTAGAATTGTCACACGTTCTCTCTTTGTCGTCAAGTTATGGCAAAAGTCCCATCACTGCCAATGCTAATAGTTCTCCTTTCATTGTTATGTGATTCAGCGGGACTCAGGTGTTGAGGAGCTTTTGATCTTTGACGTTTTGCTGTCATATGTCGTCAGTGACTTGTTGGTTGCATATATTGTGCGAAAAAGGAGGCCCCGCCTTTCGCGTTTAAACCCCCCCCCCCCAATTACGTTCAAGTCTCCCTCTTTACTCTGTTCAACTTAATGGGGGAGTGTGAGCTATCCAGAGAAGAAGATTACCTATGTTACCCTGGTAAAAGTGACGACTATAACAGTTCCAAAAACGACTATAAACATAGTTGGCCAACTATGGATTTATAGTTGGCCAACTATGGATTTATAGTTGGCCAACTATAGATTATAGTCGGCAACTATGTTTATAGTCGTTTTTGGAATAGTCGTATAGTCGTCATTTTTACCAGGGTACCTATGTTTATTCCTGCACATGCGTTTTCTCTCATTTTGAGGAGGTAAAATCGACGGATGAAACATTTGCTAAATTGGCCCTATTAAGAACCTAACAGAAACCAACAACCCACTGTTTGACCATCTTAGCAATTTAATCTAAGTAGTTTTAGTTTTAGCCATACATTTGCTATCATTTTTCAAAAACTATACATATACATACATGCTTACCAATCCCCAGTGTAAATTGACTATAGTTATGAGATTTGTCTTTTATTTTTCAGGACAAAAGTTTGCGATGATGGAGGAAAAAATAGTATTCTCTTACATTTTACGGAACTTTATTGTTGAGTCCGTAGGTGATTTGAATGATTTGAAGGTAGTTTTTGGTCTTATCATACGATCCAAGAAGACGTTGTACGTGCAGTTCAAACCGAGGACTAGTTTTCCAACATAAAAAGGTACATGCAAACCCGGACTATCTGGGACATAAAAAAAATCAAATAAAATTGAGAAAACTGCCAGATAAAGTGCCAAGCAACTATATACTTGCAATCAGTGTTATCCGTACGTTACGATGAATATCATCGGATTGCACATCTCTCGCTCCCAAAGATTACTTTAATATTCTTTGCTGTAATGGTTTTAGTATTAAGTATTATTATAAGTTGGTATTAGTATTAATAATCCTTGCTCAATTGATGGGTACTTAACCGTGGCGTGCGGTGAATATAAAATTAGGCAGGCTGGCAATTCGTTTTACGAAAAGAATTCAGATACGCTCCTTTTGAGAAAATCTTCATGTTCTAATAATTTCCCGATTGCAGAATTTAGTCGAATGTCAGATAAATGATTAAAAATGTGTAGTCTCATAGGATAGGTTTGAATAAGACAGACAATCTTAGGGTAGGGAGTGCCAGCTTTGCTTTCTACTACCGCACGCACGTTATGACACTTATAGAACCTATGATGGGGAGGTTCGACAACTTTGGTAGCATTAGGCCGAAAGCAGACTATTTCCTGGGGGTTGATCACGGAGGATCGGATCGTTTTGGTATCGTTATCGTTATCGTTTACATGTAACCTTATGGGTGGCTCAACTCATCGAATCGTTTTGAGCCCCTCACAACGATTGAAATGGACGAAAGGAAGCGATGAGTTGAAGGCTGTCGTCTACTCGATCGTTTGAATTAGGAAGAGGTGAGGAGGGGATCACCTGCGCGATCGAGTTGCGCAGAAGCAAGCCCATTTGATTTAATGCAAACGATAACGATAACGAAACGATCCGATCCTCCGTGATCACCCCCCAGCTCTCGAAAAATATGATGGGGAGCGAAAGGGGAGGGGGGCTGATTAGGAAAAGGGCATTTGGCGATTGGTGCTCAACATATATTTCGTTTTCAATTATTTGCAAATTAATGGACACTTGATATAAGACTTCAAAGGCAAGGGTTTGAGAGGTCATGTATAGAATGTAATTTGGAAGATTCCGTGGAGGCGCAGCCATGATGTAGATCTCTCTTCCCTTTATGGGTCAGGCCCGAGTATGCTCGTTTTTTTCCTCTAGTCTATTTCACATTGTTCCAGTCTAATGATTCCGAATAAACGCAATTCTCTATGAAGATACTTACAAAAAAAAGTTTCTCCCGGGTGCCTTCAATTTATCGTATAGGCAATTCCAACTCCCCCGAGTACGAACAGTTAACTACCTTCCCTATGTAAACGGAAGAGTGGCGTTCTTTTGAAGTAACCTGGTCTGCAAAGGGTTAATACTATCTCTTAAGACCCACGATAGGTTTGTTTGCATCCTTAATTTTGACCTTGCATTAAAAATTGTGATAAAGTCAACTGGAACTGGCTACGAATAAAAGCAGGCATGTTTCATCGGTCTTCATCAGAGAGGCTATCTGAACCGCCCATAGACGCCCTCAGAAAAATGTCCAGGGAAGGAGGAGGAGACTGGGGGGGGGGGGGGGGGGGGGGGGATTGGCGACGGCAAAATTGTAAACCCCAATTGAAGAGGTCTAATGCCCCCCTCACCACAAGAAAAAAAGGAGAACTTTTTTTTTTTTTTTTTTTTTTTTTTTTTTCCATCCATCCAAATAGTACACAATTATGAAGCCATTGTAAGTAGGCATATCGAATAATAATAATCATTTTGACGTGTTTGCCGTAATGAATAAAGGGACCACGGATGATAATGATAGTTCGAAAAATGTAGACTCCTACTATTCCTTACAAAAAATGAGTTAAAATTACAAATTTCACAGTTCATCAACTATAACTACTCTGATTACCATTTCATTTTCTTTCGTTCCTTTTCTTTTTTATCGTGAAATTTGACTATTTTTAACTCCACGGGGGGAGCAATAAGTGCCAAGTGCCCCCTTGCCCTCCTCTGTGGGTGACCACGCGAACCCAGAAATAAATTTCTTTGCATTTCTCACGGAAAACTTGGAGCTGTTATATAAGAAACTGATAAACGGCTCGGGCTGACCCAACGCTGCTAACTGTTTTTGTTGCGTTTTACTTCCTTGCATTGGCTTTTGGGCACTTAATAGTGTCCTGACTATGTTATTTGGCAGAGAAAAGTAGCATAATCCATCTCATTAACATTTATACCATATTGGTAGGTTTACATATATGTACAGAATTTTCAAGATATTTAAACAAGTGTCATTTGCATCTTTCATTTGTATTGTAAAAAGTGTAAATTTTATAATGATACCTCGACAGTACCTACACCTAAATAAATAGTTGTTTTTTTTTAAATATACTCGTATCCCTTGCACTCACTGTTCCTAATGAAGGAAACTTCTCCGCTTTGATTATACCTCCCAACAGTCACATGGCCAACACCAAGCATACTCCGAAATACATAGGAAACGATGGCGTGCTCGGTCATATTAGGCGTCATAAGAGACAATGAGTGATAGAAAGAAACGTTTTACCGAAAAAGGTCTCTCTCTCTCTCTCTCTCTCTCTCTCTCTCTCTCTCTCTCTCCCAATTATTTTTTTCTTATTGGGCTAATGGGACTGTTGCAAACTTGTGGTGCAGAAGATTTAGGAATGTAGCCAGAGGTAAAATCAAAAATAAATAACGAAAACTAAATGTACTCCTGCAAATTCCTGCCATGCATGGACTTTTTTTTATAGATCTGAAAATTTCAAAGAGTATTTTTAAAAAAAATATCTACAGCACTGGGACCAAAAAAATTCGGAGAGGACGGTCCTTATATTCTTTTGACGTTCGGTGGGGTCTCAACCAATGGGGCAGTTGCAAGGGTCTGAAATTGTGTCTTTTTTACAAAGAAAATAAAAGTATTTGATGAACTGAGAACAATGGTGCCTATGGTTTTTTCCTAAGTGTCCTGGTTTTGGAGATACACCCGTGTAAAGCTTGAAAAAATGGTGGGCGTAGTGACGTCACTACGCGGAATCCCCATTTAACACAATGTATTTTGGGCCAAAATTGCATCTTCGGAACAATGGGACGTAATTAGAAACCAAAGGCATATTTGTACTCAGCTCATCATCAAATACTTTCATTTCCTTTATAAAAGACGCAACGATTCAGACCCTTGCAACTGCCCTATTAGAAGCGAGGATTCACAACTTGGGGTCAAGATCAAGGGAATCGAACCGTCCGCCCCGAACAATATTTGGTTTCTGAGCTGTTGGTCGGATTAAAAAACGCTTAAAGTTTACTTGCAATTTACGGTCATTTCCTCATCGTATGCATCTTAAAATCCGGAAAGTATGCCTTCAAATCTGCATTGATGCTGACCCAACCACTGATGCCATGGTGACTTTTTGACATAACTATTCATACCATCAGTATGGCGTAGCATGCAATCTGGCAACGTTGCAGTTCGTCTATTTAAACCCATGAAAAAGATCGAACTGTTGGGTGTTCGGTGAACACCTTCGTATTCGACCTTTAATATGGGTTTAAATGGACTCAGTACAACGTTGCCAAATTGTACGCTACGCCACTGATTCATACAAGGGGCAGATGGCGTTGCATATGTCGCAGGCTAATCGCAATCGGCTTACGGTTTGCCTAGGCAAAGAGCAAGCCGTTTCTTTACTACCAGAAAAAAATCATTTCAAGTGTAATGGTGGCGTACAAAATAATTATATCGAGATTTAATTTAGCTCATTCTAAAGCTAATAAGCTGACGATCCTGCGGCACATATACGGTGATTTGAAGGAGCTTTGTTTCAAACAAAGCAAGTTTTAAAAGTGTCCCTTCAAATTATCGTGTATGCAACACCATCTCCTTCACGTAGGAACAGTTACCTATCTCAAAAAGTTACCACCGCACTAGTATGATTAGTTTTACAAAGACGCAATTTGGGATGCACTTTTTGGATTTCGAGCAGCATATATGTTGCGTAAGAAATAATTAGTATCAATAATTCGAGGATTGATTTATAGTTTATTTAACCAAATCTTTGATAATAATGACTGACACAAGTAAGATTACACACGATTCTTGTATAAGATATGTGAGTGAAGAGCTAAGAGTTTATTAAGATCCTTTCAAGTCGTGGCATGATAGATAGAGTTTGCTATTGATGAGAAGTTATTTTTAGCCAGATAAAAACCAAAAACGGAGCTGTGAAATTAGAGGGAAACTATACTTATCAACTTCTGCGCCTCTCTGCGCGAGATTTTCTCAGGTAGAGGTAGTTTCAGAAGTGTGGGCGTACCAACGAGCTACACTGAAAAAAATCAACTGTTAAAGCAACAATTCAAAATTTGCTGATTGAACAAAAATTTAAAGTTGCTAAATCAACCAGGGTTTTCTGTTAAGTTAACAATTTATTTGTTGAGCTTACAAAAATAGTTGTTAAATCAACCACATAATGGTGTTCTTTTAACAAAATTGACATTGTCAATTTAGCAATTTTAAATAGTAAAAAAATACAGAACTTAACCCAATTAGTTGATCTAACAATTCAGCTTGTTATATCAGCAAAATAAATTGCTGATTTTACTTACTAATTTGTTATTCCAGCATAAAAATTGTTATTTTTAATATTTTATTTGCAGGTTGGGCAAATTAGTTGTTAAGCTAACAAAATGAATTGCTGATTTAGCATTTGAGTTGTTAATTTAACAAAATTATAGGTTAATTTAGCAAATCATTTTGTTCTGTACTTTTTTAACTATTTATTTTTTTCAGTGTAGGTATACTGATATAGCTATAAAGAGGATCTGTGTGACGTAGTACTGAGGCAGCACAAAGGCAGCCTGGCTCGAGAAAAATCGACGATTTTATGCGATTTTTTTGGAACTTTTCCTGAAAAACGTTGCAACAAAATTTCAATTAATTGACGATTTTTACTTGGACTGTGTATAGTTACGGTTTTCCCCTGAAAAAACATCGCTATTTTTGAAGCGCCTTCAAATAGGTGGTTATGCATTGAGTGCGCGAACAAAAATAAAACAAAAAAAATGTATGTCGCGGTTTTTCCCCCACGAAAAATCGTGATATATCGCAGTGCCTTCAAATGGGAGGTTGTGCAATCAGCGTGGTACATATTTTATGACCAAATAAGTCGCTAAAAAGTCTCGGCAAATCGCGATTTATCGTGGTGTCTACAGCTGAGTGCGAAAAATCGCTGTCGCATCTTATACGCGGGAAAAAAATCATACTTTTGTCATGCGATACACGGTAGCACGTAAACATCGCGACAAATTAACGGTTTTCTTTCGATTTCTTCCGATTTATTATAGTGATTTGTGCTGTATACATGGGTTATACAATGAATTGGATTATGGTGTCAATTACCGACAAATTCGAAACTGCAGGACTTGGAAAGTTAACAAGTACATTTTTTGGACTCGAGATAGCTTTTGGATGCAAAATAATTTCAGGCATACATTGGTGAATAAAATGAAGTAAAGGACGGTATTCAAAATGAGCGATTTTGGCCCAAAGATAAAAATGCAAGATATTTTCAGGCGTGATAGAGGGTGATTCCGGGGTTCAGAATCTGGCCTATTTTTTAAATTTGGCCCAAGGGAACGGGGGGGGAGAGGGGGTCAAAGTTGGGACCTTTACGTGCCTATAACTTTTTAACGAATGAAGCTATTTGAATGAACTTTTCGTGAAAAGATAGGTCTTGCAAAGAGCTTTCGATTGATGTATAAGAAAGTTGTCTTGCTTTAATTTTCAATCGATTTATCGAAGTTTTTTCGATTTTTTGAAAATCGATTTTTTCGTTTTTTGCGAGTATCGACAAGGCGATCGCACGGATCATCACAAATGATTTTTGTGGTAAAATTAGACAAAATTTGCTACAACACAGGGCAAACCGCATGCTGGGGAAATGATTCGTTGCCGAGTTATGATTTTTCAAATCTAGCGCCTCCGTAAGAAATGGCGCTCCCCCAAGTGGGGACCCCCATTTTTATTTAATAATCAAAAAGAGGGTAAAATTCCAAGACTTTTGGTACAAACCGAAGGTCGATATCGTTTTTTGTTTTCGATATATCGAAGGTCAAAGTTCGATTTGGGCCCATTCCGTAAAATGACATTCGACATTCGATATCTCGAATGTGAAAATTGATATCGACCTCCGGTTTGCGCCAAAATGCTCAGTTTGTTACGCCTTTTCGATTGATGTATGACTCAAAAGGTGTCGTCCCTCGGATTATTTTAGATAGTCCCCCCGGGGGGTCAAAAACGATAAAAATGTTTGAGGATTTTAAAACCAAGTTTTGACTAAATGTTTGTCATAATTGAATTTTTTTCTGAAAAGGACTTGCTTTATAGAGTATTTTAGACTCCTTGTTTTTTAAATTCCGACTTTTCAAAGAGGAGTAATGATTTTTTGAAAATGGGCCCAAATCGAACTTTGACCTTCGATATATCGAAAACAAAAAACGATATCGACCTTCGGTTTGTACCAAAAGTCTTGGAATTTTACCCTCTTTTTGATTATTAAATAAAAATGGGGGTCCCCACTTGGGGGAGCGCCATTTCTTACGGAGGCGCTAGATTTGAAAAATCATAACTCGGCAACGAATCATTTCCCCAGCATGCGGTTTGCCCTGTGTTGTAGCAAATTTTGTCTAATTTTACCACAAAAATCATTTGTGATGATCCGTGCGATCGCCTTGTCGATACTCGCAAAAAACGAAAAAATCGATTTTCAAAAAATCGAAAAAACTTCGATAAATCGATTGAAAATTAAAGCAAGACAACTTTCTTATACATCAATCGAAAGCTCTTTGCAAGACCTATCTTTTCACGAAAAGTTCATTCAAATAGCTTCATTCGTTAAAAAGTTATAGGCACGTAAAGGTCCCAACTTTGACCCCCTCTCCCCCCCGTTCCCTTGGGCCAAATTTAAAAAAATAGGCCAGATTCTGAACCCCGGAATCACCCTCTATCACGCCTGAAAATATCTTGCATTTTTATCTTTGGGCCAAAATCGCCCATTTTGAATACCGTCATGGCATTTCTGAAGGAAGTAGTTACGTGGATTTACCTAGGAAATAATTGTGTTCACAAACCAATGCCAGTGAAGCCGTTGTCAAGCGTTCCCGAGGCCGAAGGCACTAGAGTCCCTATATGTAGAGAGTTAAGACAAGAGAAATCATGGGCGCCGCCATTGGATGCGATTTTGCACATTTGTTTACATTCTGAGGCCGTTGTTGTGTTTAGAGTTCCTATATTTAGAGAGTTAAGACAAGAGAAACCATGGGCGCCGCCATTGGATGCGATTTTGCGCATTTGTTTACATTCTGAGGGCCGTTGTTGTGTTTTTGTCCACTGCAAAGATTACAGTGCCGCTGAGTTTCTAATGATGTAATCTTTTACTGCTTTTGTGCATCGACATCCATTTACGCTTTGAAAGGTTCTTTTGGATTTTTAGACATTCTTGAGCGTTTCATGATTAAAATTTACAGATTCGTCGATATTTAACTCTTTATCCGTAAAATACTGTTGGTAAACAACTGCGATTGTAAACAAAAGTGCAAAAATCGCATCCAATGGGCGGCATCCGTAGAGCCTAAAACTCATCGACCAATCAGAAGTTGACTACCCTCTTGTCTTAACTCTCTAAATATAGGAACTCTAGTTGTGTTTTGCTGCACAGCAAAGATTACAGTTTCCGCTAAGTTTGAAACGATGTAATCTTTCCCTGCATTTGTTGATCGACATGTATTAACGCTTTTAATGATTCTTTTGAGATTTATGGACATTCTTGTGGTGGCATTATGATTAAAATTAACAGGTTTGTCACAAATTACCTCTTTTATCTGTAAAAGACCTTGGTAAACAAAACAAAAGTGCAAAATCGCATCCAATGGCGGCGTCCGTAGAGCCTAAAATTCATCGACCAATCAGAAGTTGACTACCCTCTTGTCTAACTCTCTACATATAGGGACTCTAGAAGGCACCACTTTCGCGTTTATAACTTTTCACAGTAATCCTGTCTCCGAGGGTTTTTTCGTTCCACGAAAACTATTAGAAACTTTGAGAAACGACTGTCGATAACGATGGTCATTTGTTATCCCTTAAAGTACAAAAAAAAAAAAAAAAAAAAAACCAAAAACGATAAACTCATAAATTCGCCAAAGCTGCTGTTGAAAACCCGTTGTACCTAACCTCAAACTGGCCGCTTTCGGTATGGAGGAAGAAGACGGAGACGGTATTGTTTATCAACAAACTGAAACTGTCAAATATTTGAATAATGTGTGATAATTAGTCGCAATAGCTGTGCGTAACACCTTAAATCTATTAACTTTATTAAATCGCCATCAAATTTCGAGTGTTGATTATTCTAATTAAAGTTTATAATCGTCTCAATACTCATTCATCTTTCTATGACTGAATATCAGTTTTAAATCGCGATGATTTTCACACGTCTCGTATTGAATGCTTTGTGTTCTTTGTCACTCTCGTCTCTCTGAACAAAGGTTGTGTGTTACTGTGAACTTTTTCTCTGGTGTTTTTTTACTTTGAACGCTAAAGAAGCTCTTCAATTAAAGTATCCCTTTTCTTTGCAGCTCCCACTCCTCACATAATGGATAAAGTAATGCCATCTGTAATTAAGGGAACTGTTTCCAGACCCATCCACAACTGTTTCTTTTTTTCTTGTGCGATGTGTTCCTTTTGAGTATAATCATGAGCTTGCAAGGAACCTGCTTGAATGTCTACATCATGAACAGATTCAGTGAATCGATTTTTCCAAAAATTTTATTCGTCGGGGACTTCTTTTCGGTCATGATTTCAATCGCTGGAATGAGATTAACTTATGTTTATCTTTGCAAGGGAAAGAAGATTCGAATGATCCAGACAAGCACACCTTCGTTTATTCGCCCAAAAAACTTTTTAAAAAGTTTCCAACTAGTAAACTGGGCTTATTACCGCTGAGTCATATCATGGCTTGTCTATACGTCTCTGTTGATATTGAAGATTGTCATAATCTTTATATCTGGTCTTTGCCTTGGAACTGAAACACTGATCTACTGGGACCTCAAACACTTAAGTGAGTGTATCTATATTATTATTTTTTGTTCATCAAACATAGAACCACGATTTTCAGCAAAATTTTTATTCAACTTTTCTTGGTTCTTTATAATAATTCATTCATTTGAATTTTACCCAGGCAAGAGAAAAATGATCAAGCAGAAGAAAGAACAAAGAGGTACGATTTAGAGAACAATGAGTCAGCCAAAAATTAAATCCTTGATGTAGCAAGTGGAAAATCTTTAAGCCTCAATTTCTTGTTACTGGAGTCGAGTGGAGAAAATATGTCTATTTCTCAAGGTGGAGAGAGTTTTAAAGAGTTACCTACATTTTTTCAGAGAAACCTTCCGTAGGTATATCACAACTTTCCTCCTCCTAAATTTAAGTTGGCTCTATGTCAGATCGGAGCTGGCATGGTCAGTTGATTATCCCACATCATATGATCACCTCGGATTCTCTTAGAACAGGCATTGACCAATCTACACTATTTTTTACTTCTGCCTAAAGGGTTCTTTTGAATAGTGGAAGATGAAAATATTTTTCCTGATCTACCTTGCCATTGAACCTAACATTAAAGATTCAATGGACCCTCTTCACAAATATTTTATTTTAAATTTTGATGCTAGACCAGTAGATAGCTAACTAATATTTGGCTGTGGCTCAAATATCTGATTACGGAATGGGCCCAACAGCAGCTAAGGAGTTGAGTAATCATGCATGCATTCCAAAAAATTTTAACAATGTATTCAATTTGTTTTCCTGAATAAAAAAACCAGAAAAAATTAATGGGCTGATCTCCTCTAAAAATTGGTACTAGTACACGCTGGATTCAAACCGTAAAACATTTTTTCTTCCTCTTTCAATGACCACAAGGTCAGCTGTTGTTCCATAGATCATTGATCTAATTAAATGTATTTACTTACCTAGTAGGGTCAGTAATAATTTTAAATCCTCCCTGTTCCTTCTTGTCCCAGTGTTTGAAATTTTAACAGGGTTACTAACCATCCTTATATTGGAGGACTTGTTCTTCTTGTTAAACTTTGTCCTACTGTTTTCTTCCCAAAGTTGAAAAGAATGAATGTAGCCTTCTATTTGAGAAGTTACTTTCGGGGCTGAAAAAAATGGACCTACTTTCCTGTGTAACTGATGTATTTGCCCCTCGCCCCTTGTCCAGAAAAGTTTGTAATCCATTGATTCTCTGACTTTAACATGTTTTGTTCTTTTTTCAGTTTACAATAGGAGTAACCAGCATCGTTTTCATGTTGTTTGTCGAGGCTCACAATTGGGACTTTGTGTCTTCTGAAAGGAGGACTTACGTCACTACCGTTTGCGTCAAGACTGGTTTCGAGATTTTTGACTCCGTTGACATGCTATCTTCTCATCACCGATCAACAGCTACTACAGCTTAACATTCCTCACAATGTCCTGATCCCGTATGAAGATCTCATCTTTGCGTTGGTAGCTTTGAACTTCATCTTGCCTTTTCTATCGTTATACAAGCTGAGTTTACCGGACAGGCCAAACCAGGGTACTTTTCTCCCCATGTTGCCTATCCATGCTTTGTACCACACATCCTCCACCTGTTTTTTGTCGACGTACCTTTCTTGTCAGTCAGAGTGTACGCTTGGGTAGCTTTCCATGCCGAAATATCCATGTTCCTGATGAAAAATTTGCTCCATATCATTATAAGTGTACGGAGCTTATATCCTGATCTTAAGCAATGGGTTACTCGAGACAAAAGCTTACCTCCAGCAAACAATCAACCATCAAGTCCTACTGAGTTTGAAGAT
>VMOF01000369.1:43011038-43027487 GCA_011764245.1 Trialeurodes vaporariorum | reverse complement strand
TTTCGATTGATGTATAAGAAAGTTGTCTTGCTTTAATTTTCAATCGATTTATCGAAGTTTTTTCGATTTTTTGAAAATCGATTTTTTCGTTTTTTGCGAGTATCGACAAGGCGATCGCACGGATCATCACAAATGATTTTTGTGGTAAAATTAGACAAAATTTGCTACAAAACAGGGCAAACCGCATGCTGGGGAAATGATTCGTTGCCGAGTTATGATTTTTCAAATCTAGCGCCTCCGTAAGAAATGGCGCTCCCCCAAGTGGGGACCCCCATTTTTATTTAATAATCAAAAAGAGGGTAAAATTCCAAGACTTTTGGTACAAACCGAAGGTCGATATCGTTTTTTGTTTTCGATATATCGAAGGTCAAAGTTCGATTTGGGCCCATTTTCAAAAAATCATTACTCCTCTTTGAAAAGTCGGAATTTAAAAAACAAGGAGTCTAAAATACTCTATAAAGCAAGTCCTTTTCAGAAAAAAATTCAATTATGACAAACATTTAGTCAAAACTTGGTTTTAAAATCTCAAACATTTTTATCGTTTTTGACCCCCGGGGGACTATCTAAAATAATCCGAGGGACGACACCTTTTGAGTCATACATCAATCGAAAAGGCGTAACAAACTGAGCATTTTGGCGCAAACCGGAGGTCGATATCAATTTTCACATCGAGATATCGAATGTCGAATGTCATTTTACGGAATGGGCCAAATCGAACTTTGACCTTCGATATATCGAAAACAAAAAACGATATCGACCTTCGGTTTGTACCAAAAGTCTTGGAATTTTACCCTCTTTTGATTATTAAATAAAAATGGGGGTCCCCACTTGGGGGAGCGCCATTTCTTACGGAGGCGCTAGATTTGAAAAATCATAACTCGGCAACGAATCATTTCCCCAGCATGCGGTTTGCCCTGTGTTGTAGCAAATTTTGTCTAATTTCCCACAAAATCATTTGTGATGATCCGTGCGATCGCCTTGTCGATACTCGCAAAAAACGAAAAAATCGATTTTCAAAAAATCGAAAAAACTTCGATAAATCGATGAAAATAAAGCAAGACAACTTTCTTATACATCAATCGAAAGCTCTTTGCAAGACCTATCTTTTCACGAAAAGTTCATTCAAATAGCTTCATTCGTTAAAAAGTTATAGGCACGTAAAGGTCCCAACTTTGACCCCCTCTCCCCCCCGTTCCTTGGGCCAAATTTAAAAAAATAGGCCAGATTCTGAACCCCGGAATCACCCTCTATCACGCCTGAAAATATTTTGCATTTTTATCTTTGGGCCAAAATCGCCCATTTTGAATACCGTCATGGCATTTCTGAAGGAAGTAGTTACGGATTTACCTAGGAAATAATTGTGTTCACAAACCAATGCCAGTGAAGCCGTTGTCAAGCGTTCCCGAGGCCGAAGGCACTAGAGTCCCTATATGTAGAGAGTTAAGACAAGAGAAATCATGGGCGCCGCCATTGGATGCGATTTTGCACATTTGTTTACATTCTGAGGCCGTTGTTGTGTTTAGAGTTCCTATATTTAGAGAGTTAAGACAAGAGAAACCATGGGCGCCGCCATTGGATGCGATTTTGCGCATTTGTTTACATTCTGAGGGCCGTTGTTGTGTTTTTGTCCACTGCAAAGATTACAGTGCCGCTGAGTTTCTAATGATGTAATCTTTTACTGCTTTTGTGCATCGACATCCATTTACGCTTTGAAAGGTTCTTTTGGGATTTTTAGACATTCTTGAGGCGTTTCATGATTAAAATTTACAGATTCGTCGATATTTAACTCTTTATCCGTAAAATACTGTTGGTAAACAACTGCGATTGTAAACAAAAGTGCAAAATCGCATCCAATGGCGGCATCCGTAGAGCCTAAAACTCATCGACCAATCAGAAGTTGACTACCCTCTTGTCTTAACTCTCTAAATATAGGAACTCTAGTTGTGTTTTGCTGCACAGCAAAGATTACAGTTCCGCTAAGTTTGAAACGATGTAATCTTTCCCTGCATTTGTTGATCGACATGTATTAACGCTTTTTAATGATTCTTTTGAGATTTATGGACATTCTTGTGGTGCATTATGATTAAAATTAACAGGTTTGTCACAAATTACCTCTTTTATCTGTAAAAGACCGTTGGTAAACAAAACAAAAGTGCAAAATCGCATCCAATGGCGGCGTCCGTAGAGCCTAAAATTCATCGACCAATCAGAAGTTGACTACCCTCTTGTCTTAACTCTCTACATATAGGGACTCTAGAAGGCACCACTTTCGCGTTTATAACTTTTCACAAGTAATCCTGTCTCCGAGGGTTTTTTCGTTCCACGAAAACTATTAGAAACTTTGAGAAAACGACTGTCGATAACGATGGTCATTTGTTATCCCCTTAAAGTACAAAAAAAAAAAAAAAAAACACCAAAAACGATAAACTCATAAATTCGCCAAAGCTGCTGTTGAAAACCCGTTGTACCCTAACCTCAAACATGCCGCCTTTCGGTATGGAGGAAGAAGACGGAGACGGTATTGTTTATCAACAAACTTGAAACTGTCAAATATTTGAATAATGTGTGATAATTAGTCGCAATAGCTGTGCGTAACACCTTAAATCTATTAACTTTATTAAATCGCCATCAAATTTCGAGTGTTGATTATTCTAATTAAAGTTTATAATCGTCTCAATACTCATTCATTTCTTTCTATGACTGAATATCAGTTTTAAATCGCGATGATTTTCACACGTCTCGTATTGAATGCTTTGTGTTCTTTGTCACTCTCGTCTCTCTGAACAAAGGTTGTGATGTTACTGTGAACTTTTTCTCTGGTGTTTTTTTACTTTGAACGCTAAAGAAGCTCTTCAATTAAAGTATCCCCTTTTCTGCAGCTCCCACTCCTCACATAATGGATAAAGTAATGCCATCTGTAATTAAGGGAACTGTTTCCAGACCCATCCACAACTGTTTCTTTTTCTTGTGCGATGTGTTCCTTTTGAGTATAATCATGAGCTTGCAAGGAACCTGCTTGAATGTCTACATCATGAACAGATTCAGTGAATCGATTTTTCCAAAAATTTTATTCGTCGGGGACTTCTTTTCGGTCATGATTTCAATCGCTGGAATGAGATTAACTTATGTTTATCTTTGCAAGGAGAAAGAAGATTCGAATGATCCAGACAAGCACACCTTCGTTTATTCGCCCAAAAAACTTTTTAAAAAGTTTCCAACTAGTAAACTGGGCTTATTACCGCTGAGTTACATATCATGGCTTGTCTATACGTCTCTGTTGATATTGAAGATTGTCATAATCTTTATATCTGGTCTTGCCTTGGAACTGAAAAACACTGATCTACTGGGACCTCAAACACTTAAAGTGAGTGTATCTATATTATTTTTTGTTCATCAAACATAGAACCACGATTTTCAGCAAAATTTTATTCAACTTTTCTTGGTTCTTTATAATAATTCATTCATTTGAATTTTACCCAGGCAAGAGAAAAAATGATCAAGCAGAAGAAAGAACAAAGAGGTACGATTTAAGAGAACAATGAGTCAGCCAAAAATTAAATCCTTGATGTAGCAAGTGGAAAATCTTTAAGCCTCAATTTCTTGTTACTGGAGTCGAGTGGAGAAAATATGTCTATTTCTCAAGGTGGAGAGAGTTTTAAAGAGTTACCTACATTTTTTCAGAGAAACCTTCCGTAGGTATATCACAACTTTCCTCCTAAATTTAAGTTGGCTCTATGTCAGATCGGAGCTGGCATGGTCAGTTGATTATCCCACATCATATGATCACCTCGGATTCTCTTAGAACAGGCATTGACCAATCTACACTATTTTTTACTTCTGCCTAAAGGGTTCTTTTGAATAGTGGAAGATGAAAATATTTTTCCTGATCTACCTTGCCATTGAACCTAACATTAAAGATTCAATGGACCCTCTTCACAAATATTTTATTTTAAATTTTGATGCTAGACCAGTAGATAGCTAACTAATATTTGGCTGTGGCTCAAATATCTGATTACGGAATGGGCCCAACAGCAGCTAAGGAGTTGAGTAATCATGCATGCATTCCAAAAAATTTTAACAATGTATTCAATTTGTTTTCCTGAATAAAAAAACCAGAAAAAAATTTAAAGGGCTGATCTCCTCTAAAAATTGGTACTAGTACACGCTGGATTCAAACCGTAAAACATTTTTCTTCCTCTTTCAATGACCACAAGGTCAGCTGTTGTTCCATAGATCATTGATCTAATTAAATGTATTTACTTACCTAGTAGGGTCAGTAATAATTTTAAATCCTCCCTGTTCCTTCTTGTCCCAGTGTTTGAAATTTTAACAGGGTTACTAACCATCCTTATATTGGAGGACTTGTTCTTCTTGTTAAACTTTGTCCTACTGTTTTCTTCCCAAAGTTGAAAAGAATGAATGTAGCCTTCTATTTGAGAAGTTACTTTCGGGGCTGAAAAAAATGGACCTACTTTCCTGTGTAACTGATGTATTTGCCCCTCGCCCCTTGTCCAGAAAAGTTTGTAATCCATTGATTCTCTGACTTTAACATGTTTTGTTCTTTTTTCAGTTTACAATAGGAGTAACCAGCATCGTTTTCATGTTGTTTGTCGAGGCTCACAATTGGGACTTTGTGTCTTCTGAAAGGAGGACTTACGTCACTACCGTTTGCGTCAAGACTGGTTTCGAGATTTTTGACTCCGTTGACATGCTATCTCTCATCACCGATCAACAGCTACTACAGCTTAACATTCCTCACAATGTCCTGATCCCGTATGAAGATCTCATCTTTGCGTTGGTAGCTTTGAACTTCATCTTGCCTTTTCTATCGTTATACAAGCTGAGTTTACCGGACAGGCCAAACCAGGGTACTTTCTCACCCATGTTGCCTATCCATGCTTTGTACCACATCCTCCACCTGTTTTTTGTCGACGTACCTTTCTTGTCAGTCAGAGTGTACGCTTGGGTAGCTTTCCATGCCGAAATATCCATGTTCCTGATGAAAAATTTGCTCCATATCATTATAAGTGTACGGAGCTTATATCCTGATCTTAAGCAATGGGTTACTCGAGACAAAAGCTTACCTCCAGCAAACAATCAACCATCAAGTCCTAATGAGTTTGAAGATATTAATTTGAATTAAAAGTTGCTATTTTAGAAGAAATACCTGTTCTCTGTTAGATGAAGCAAAACGATGCTGTGATTGGGTTGGAGGAGTGAAGTTTGGGGGTTAGAAATAAAATCCACCAAAGTTTAGGGGTAAGAAATAAAATCCACTAAATAATTTTAAGAAGACCAAGGATTACAGTATAGTTCAGTTTGAATAGAAACTTATATTCAAACTGTAGGGTGATTAATGACTGTAAACGCTGTGGACGTATTGTTGTCCTATCAAGTTGATGGTTGAATACATTTTTTGCTTATACATGGTGTTTATCTTTTGAGTAGACATTCCGATGATAGCCCTTTTATCTCTACCATGTGCGCTTGATAGCCATGGAGTCATCGGCAATTTTTTGTAGGGATGTTAGGGCTTCTATCGGAATGACAACACTAAAAATTAACCACCCATAAGAATAAAGCGCAATCGATATTGTAACTCGATACGGCTACGATTTGATTGTTTTTATTCACCCCTCTGGACTCCAGTGTAATATCTGGAGCTTTTTTTTTTATTATCTTCAGTTCATTTGTAAAATTTTCTTTTCCTACCCATTTCTAGAAGCAGAGCCTTTTTTGTGCCATCTTCTGTTGCTTGAAGACCTAACTTTGTTCTAAAATACAGCCCTCTGTGATGAATCTGTCAGATCTTGAATGTTTCTTAGTTACAAATCGCAATTATTCTAAGCATTTATTTTATACTAACTCTGCCAAAAAGATCTCTTGATTTTATCCTATCGCTTCTTATTTTTCTGAAGAGCTGATAACAATCTAGTTAACTTCTAGTTGAAGACTCGTCAAAGGTTCTCTTGTTTAGTTGTAAGTTATTTTTTCTTTTTTTTTGTTTTGTTCTTTTTTTTTGAAACTTTATTTCAATCTTAACACTTGATCTGCCATTTGATGACTCAATGAAGATAAGTGTTAATAAATCCGTAGTAAACTAATGTATGATGATTTTTAAGGAAAAAGTAAATTAGTCAAAGGATCAGTGCTCTCGGTTACCATGAACCCTTTCTGCACATGATTATAAGATATTATTTAAAAAAATGTAAGACTTAATTAGCCGACTGAATAAGGCAGTAATTTTTTGAAATTCTGTTCTCATTTTATTAATTTTGCACATTTGTGTTCAGTATGAGCCAAAGGACTACACCTTAAAATTTTGACAGTTACCGTTAGACATTTCTATTTGAAGCAGGAAGATATTTTTAAAGCGGGCTCATATTGTATGGGAAATTGCATTCTATCCATGGCGCTATCTATATTTCATTTTTGTTTTATAAGTAATTACTTTTATTATATCCAATTTGTATTGTTGGGACAGAAAAAAAGTGTCAGACAACTCCTTCAATTTCATGTAGGCCACCTGCAATGCTTCCATTCATTAAGATAAGTACTGTAGGTAGCCTATCTCCGGAGGAGTTGTCTGACATCCTTTTCGTATGTGACTGTACTTATACTCATGATATCCATGACATTTTGTAAAATTATCTTCTTTTTATTTCATAATTAGTTCTTATTTACTGATTTTCATTTTAAGCATAAGCATTTATTTTTTGATTAATTTTTATCGTACTTACCTATCTTGTAGATTTGTTGCATTTTTCCTCCAGAAAAGAAGATCGTTTGCCATCTTTAGATCCAAGTCTTATCCATTCAGATTAATTTTCCATTAATCCTTACAAAATCTAATGGAAAGTACTGATTATATGTATCCATTATCCACCCTTTGTGCTCGTTCTCTGACTGACTTTTTGTTTTTATTTTTAAATTAATTCAAAGATTTTATGTAAGTTTAACTGTTAGACATTTTTTGATACATTTTCGACAGAATTATATTTTTACAATGTTTGCAAACACTATCTTATTTTTCCCATCACTCAATGTATTTTTGATGTAATTATATTTTTTATAATTTTTGTAATTACAGTCTCTTGTTTCTCCATTATTTATCCAACTAGACTGTTGCAAGCTTTCGCAACATGCAATTGAAACTCGAATTCTTCCATCTACATTTTTTGAAAAGCCAGAGTTTTATCGCGATTTGATTTGTCCAGGGTCAGTTACTCGAGGTTTCAAAGCAGCTCTGTTTTTTTAGGAAAAATTTACTCCATCAGTTCGTTATCAAGTCACATTCAATTTGACTACCTTCCACCTTTTCAAAAATTTGTTAAATTAGAGCCAAGTCCCCCCCCCTCCTTATGAATGAAATGATAGTCAATTTGATTCCGGACAAACTCTGATAAACAGAGCTTTAAGTCTGACTAATAGCAACAGGGTCAATGAATAATAACCGTCCCACCAGAAATATACTAAAACTACATTTTTCATGCTAAAATTTGAAATTTTTATCTTTCCCGCACGAAGAGGTAAGTAAGGAATGTATGTTATTTTACCCTTTCCGCAGCTAAAAAAATTACTGAAACAAAACAAGTTTTAGAAGGAAAACTTTAGTTTAATGTTGCAGATGGGGCATTGGCCCTTTCACTGCTGAGTTTTATCAAAGTAAATTCACAAATCTTAGACCTTTCCAGATGAATCAAATGATCTCAAATAATTTTTCAATGGATTTTTTTAGTAAAATTGGTAGAAAATTAATGCCGTAATTGGCGTAATTTATGAGATTCATTTCACCATAAGCGTAGTGATATGTACCATATGTCTATCTGCCTCACTTGCACTCATTAAGGCTTAAGGGAATTTTTTCGGGTATTTCGTAAATCCCGGCTTTATTTTTGAGTGTTTCCGCTTGAAACTTCCAGGATATCTTCCTGAAGTATGCTTGTAAGTGCTGACGTTCAACTTTGTTGGTAATGTTAGAGTAAATTCATAAAGTTAGCCAAAAACTGTTGACTTTATGAGCAGCGTGAGGTTGTCTATAGTTTGAATTCATCGACCCTGCGGAATCAACATAAGGATCGGAAAAAAAGATCATCAAAAGAAGAATCACAGCCAGAATGAGACCAGAGATGATTTTTATTGAAATGGATACATCTGATCAGAAAAAAAAGAGAAAAAAAAAGACAGCAATTAACCAACTAAAAATATAGCAATTTGCATTATTTGGTAATCCCCCAAAATTTATAAAAAGGGATTCAGTGAGAGGGTAAGAGGAGCAATTGAAATGAGGAACAAACCGGAATTTTTTTATAGAGTAAAAAAGGTATCTGAAAGAAAATAACCCGTACAACAGTCTTGGGGAGCTGTGATTCAATTAAAAAAAGAAACAAGCAGCCAGCAGATTTTGTATCGCAATCTAGCGATACAAAGATAACATGCAGTCAATCAGTGTAAGCTGCTTTGACTGCGTTGTTATTCTTGTAATACCGCTTTTCATTAAGGTGATTCTATGGCAAACTCCCGAAAATTTTAATCCGATAGATGGCGTTACTTGTCGCTTGCTCCTACAGTGACTGGATAAACCATAGTGCGGCCATTTGCCCTCCACCCCTCAATAGTGCACCCACTTTAGCATGGGCAGCATGGGGAGTAGGATTGTTCCTGGGTTTCGGAATGAAATTTTCTCTACCCCCCGTCTGAAAATAGTCATTAATGCTATATATAAACCATTTTTAGGGCGGGGGGTTGCGATATTTTTTACTAGTGACTCAGGAACGCACTTCCTCCCTATGGCGCCCGTGTTAAGTTGGGTGCGCATCCGCGGGGGGTCAGTTACGGGGAATCGTTGATTTCTCTTGATTTTGCGAACCAATATGTTTCAAATTTGACAGAAGAACTTCTGTCGTGTCTTACTTGCCTACGAGAACCCTATAAAACTGTTAAAATACTTCTAAATGCTCAAATTCGCGATGTAAGGAATCCGACCAATCAGAAAGACGACCAAAATGACCACACTGTGGTTTATCCAGTCACTGTACTTGCTCCGAAAATGGCCGTTTTTTGACGGTTTTCGGCTGTTTTCTCTGAACAGACGAATAATTGACGAAAAATCAGAATGTCAGCACCTGCTTAATTTTTTGCTTGATTTTTTGAGCCATAAACTGGCGAATTGGTTCTAAAATTAAGTTGAAAGTATGCAAAGAAAAAATCATGTGTAATTTGGAGTTGTATCAGTAAAGATTACAGGTGAAACAGAAACCTGTAATCTTTACTGATGCAACTCCAAATTACGTATGATTTTTTCTGTGCATAGTTACGCCTTTATTTTAGAACCAATTTGGCCCGTTTATGGCTCCAAAAATCAAGCAAAAAATTAAGCAGGTGCTGACATTCCGATTTTTCGTCTAATTTTTGTCTATTCAGAGAAAACAGCCGAAAACCGTAAAAAAACGGCTCTTTACGGAGCCAGCGACAAGTGACGCCATCTATCGGATTAAAATTTTCGGGAGTTTGCCATAGAATCACCTTAAGTTTCATAGCATATAGGGTGTCAATTAAAAAAGGAGCTGGGCCAAATATCTCGAGAACGGCTCCGGATTTTGAAAAACACTGAAACAAGTGTTCAATTCCCTTTGGGGGGGGACATCTTTATAGGGGGTTTTTTTTTGGGGCCATCTCGGGGGGGCCCGCAGGGCGGATACCACGTCCCAAAATTCAATACTTCAAACGAGGACCCCCATATTTTATTTATTAATCGAAAAGAGGGAAAAATTATCAGACTTTTGGTGCGAATCGAAGTTCAATATCGTTTTTCGTTTTTGATACATCGAAAGTCAAAGTTCGATTTGGACCATTTTAAAAAAATCATTACTCCTCTTTGAAGAGTCGGAATTTAAAAATCAAGGACAAAAAAATACTCTAAAAAGTAACCCCTTTTTCAGAAAAAAATTCAATTATAACAAACTTTTAGTCAAATTTTGGTTTTGAAGCTTCCAAAATTTTTAGACGTTTTTTCGATAGCTTCGAATACTGTCATTCAGGGTAACTTTGTGCATTGGGGTGTAATTTTGTGCATGCCTAGTTCAAGCTGTATAAAATGTGGAATCTTTCAGAAATTGGCAGCATTGAACACAAAACACTCTTTAAAGTTACTTAGGTGTTTTGAATGAAATATAGCAAAAGTTGCAAAAAGTTGTCCTGAATCACAAAACGTCTTGCACAAAGTTAGACTCAAATGCACAAAGTTACCCTGAATGACAGTCGCCCTGTGGTGCATATTTGAGGGGGGAGGCTCAATCATATCTATCTCAATTTTTTTTTTTTTTCAAAAAAGCTCTTTTAAGTTATGAGAAAGCTCGTGTCCTTGAAGTTGAGGCAATTTCCAACATTTCTGCCCCCATGGACATTTACAAAAAACCAAAATTTTTTTGAGTTACGGGGGTTTTTTGGAAAAATTCTAATTGGCTTTTGTGGCCACCCTGTTGAGAATTCTTCAAGTACAAAACAGATTCTGATCAAATGGATGGAACCATTTTGGTTGATGTGCCACTAGTTTGGTACCTTAAAGTGAAAAAATTAGGTGTACTATCAGTCAATTAAAGATTGGGACTAAAATATGCGACTCAAAATGAGCGCGCCCGCTTATCTGACTCGATTTGCTCAGAATCTAGAGCGGTGTTGCCATTCTCAAATAAATGTGCGAAAAAGCCGTATAAATTGAGGTGGGCTATAACTGAACAGTTACAGGGGGAGATAACAACACACCGCAAACCTTCTCGCATGAGGAGCCAATTCTCCGCCGCTCGCCGCCGCGCCGCCCGCAGCCGCGTCCGCGAGATAATAAAATCTTATTATCTCACAATCACAATATCAGTTCATCGAGATTCGATGGTCGGGTCTCCCTCCGCTACATTCTTCCCCCTTCCTATTGACCCTGTCTCACTTTATCACTCATGCCACTTTTCGTTCGACACTTGACATTTTAAACGTTTTTCCCCCGGACCATGTTTCTTTCACCATTTGCCTAAGAATGAATGAAGAGCTTCCCCAATAGGAGCATATTGTAAAAATCTTGGATTTAGGCGTCCGTCTGCAGAAGAAATTTTTCGCTGGCGGGAGGGGGGGGGGAATTTAAATGCACTTTCCAGCTGATTTTCTCTAGAGTCCCTCATACCAGAGCTGCCGCTTTGCGCATAATTAATTGTATTTTTCAATTCACCGATGATTCCACCCGTTGAAAAAAGATCTCACAGTTCAGTTTAGTGTATGAGATGGTAATGCACGAATATATTCGCAATCGCATTTGTAATCTTTCCTCGACCGGTGGGGGCGTCTATGACTTTAAAAAACTTGCGGATATTTTTAAATTTAAATTTACGGCGTTTCCACCGATTGAAAGAATATTACAGATCCAAGTATGTTTGTGCAGTGCAGTCATACACTGCACTGAACTGCGTAATCTTTTTTCAACCGATGGAATCATCGGTGAATTGAAAAATGTCATTAATTATACGCAAAACGGTAGCTCTGCCTCATATTCAGGGACTCTAATTTTCTCTTAATTCGATTTACTCTCAATTTTTTATACGCCAAGGAGGGGTGGAGAAGGGGGGGGGGCTTCACGGGCTCTCTTTGGACTTCCATGATCTTGAATAATGCTGATTCTCATTTCTACAGAAGGTGATGAAAGAGGGGTGGTATATCGATTGCAATTAATTATTGTAAAGTAACAATTTTCGTCATTGGCGGATCTAGCCCTCGCGAACGGGGGGGGGGGGGGGGGGCTGGTAAAACTGAACACCAAAGAGCACCTAAAATTGTTCCAATTATCACCTAAATTAGGTGATATCACCAACAAATCTTGTTGATATCACCAACGATTCTCGGTGATATCACCTAATTTAGGTAATAATTGGAACAATGTTAGGTGCTCTTTGGTGCTCAGCTTTCCCGAGGGGGGGGGGGGGGGTAATCTGGGGAATTTCGCCCCCGGTGATCCCCATTTTCCTTTCTCTCTCTTTTCCCTTTCCCTCCCTTCTCCCTTTTGTCCCCTTTTTTGGCTGAACGGAGGGGAGGGGGTCACCCCCCTTTCCCCCGGTATTCGCCAATGATTGTCGTCGTAAGCGCCGAAACCTTTCCTCTTTTAAATGATTTAACTCATTTGAGACTAATAATAAAGCTTATACTTTCAGAGGCAGCTTGTGAGAGTCTTGCCTCGGGCGGCATTATGTTATGATCTATAATCTTTGACAAACTGGGTTTATCGATTTCTTTCATCGATCAGTTTTCAAAAGTAATCGCGAGGTGGATTTCAGCCTTAATCAGGTGTTCCGATTTCATTGAACTTATGATGTAATTCAATATACAATCAATGTAATTCATCAAAACACGATTAGTTCCATTGAATTCAGCACCCCTAACCCCCCCCCCCCAACCCACATCTAAGAGGTTTGAAAATCAACTCAAATGTGAGGAAGCGATTACCATTTACCTCGCCCACCTCTGCTTGAACCCCCCCCCCCCCAAAGTTGATTAATGGGTTCTGGTGAATATTTATGCAAGTAGGAGAAAGAAATGCTTTGTTAGAGGGGCGAAAACGATTTAGTAAGGTAGAAGACGATACTTTCCTGTCAACAATTGGCAGTTAAAATCAAAGGAGAAAACTAAACTGCGTCATGAATTTGAGACGGGGAAAAATTATGTCCTGATAAAACTGCAACCTTAAGAAGAAAACAAATATTCTCCATGAAAAATTTGAGTCAAAGTATTACCACAGAATAATACAATCAGAACGGACATAAGAGACAATGGAAGCAAGTTTGGAATTTAACGGCACCAATAGGCAAGGCTGTGGTCCTAAATCCCAATATGGCGAACGAGTGTGATTTGTATTGAAACTCATTTACTTATTTCTGTAAATTCTGCTGAGAAATCTTAAGTTTCCAGCCTCACTTTTATTTTAATGGCATTTCAGAATGAAAATTTCGCGGATCATGTCCTATATTTTTTTTTTCGCGCGCGAATCCAAATGTAAACATCCTATACCCCAACATGGCGGACGCGAAATGAATTTGCTTCAAAATCCGCTAGAGTTTCCGTTCTGATTGTATTATTCTGTGGTATTACGAAAGGCAATGCTAATTTCTACTCCATATAATCCACGTGCCTGTTAATTACGTTTGTTTTTATCATTTATGACCCAAAATGTCCTTCGGTAACATGTCTTAGAGGAGTTTTTGATATTGAATGTAAGCGCTTGACTTACTTAAAAACTCAAATGAGCTTTGAAACCCATGGACCAGAGCAAAAGAAAAACAAATGGATTAACTTTCTTTTCCGCTGAAATCAGTTCCCTTCCATGCTTCAAAACGTGACAACTTATTGCTGTCCCTTTGCAGAAATTTTATCTCATTGTTAATTTGCCTTCCGTCCAGATGATCAACTGCACTTGAAGTATGAAAAGAAGATATCAATAGCGAAACCCTTGATGGGTAAAAAGTTATATTTGGTAGTACTGATGAGGCTAATTTTTTAATCGGAACAAACCGGAATTTTTTAATCGAAACAACGGAACACTCCCGTCTTTTTGTTGCGGTTAGCCAATGCGGTTCGAGTATTCCATCAAAACGGAACGGAACACTAACCATGCCAACGAGCACCGAGTCGATCCACCGATCCAGCGCAGTTTTTTGCGTTCTACCGATATAACTTTAAACCCGTAAGTTTCGCTGTATAATCCTGGGTTTCTTGACCTGGTGTTTTTTAACGAGTCCCAAAACGATGATCAAAGTCCAGTATTTTGTCGCTGTGATAGTATTTTTTTCTGTGCGATGTCGGGGGGGGGGTGGTACTAGAAGGGAATCAACGAGAGGGCAGCGGAGTGGCGGCGAGCGTGGCTCCCCCGAAAACCCTTATAAGTCGCCCTTACTTGATAGAAAATTGCCAAAATATTCTTTCAAAGACACTACAAATTTCAAAATCTAGAAGGGTGCTCTCCTCCCTCCCTCAGGAAATCTTCTGGATCCGCCACAATTGCTGCGCTCCAAATTAAATTCTGAATGATACTTTGAACGTTTCTGATAATTAAAAAAGTTTCCCGGGCAACAGATCATAATGTGTCAACAGTCATCAGCCTAATGAAAGATCCACATAATTTTTCTGAATGGCGAGGGGGGCACGTTTTAGACATGGAAATTTTTAACGTCCAGAAAGCATTTCAAGATCATTATACGATGAAAAAGGGCAATTTTCAACGCTTTTTGAGAATGGGGAAGGGGAGAAGCACATGCCCTCATGCCTGCTGGATCCACCCAATATCAGCATCGACGTAAGCGCAACCCAAAAAAGTCATCCTATAGTCTTTATGGAGGACTTGTCCCAAAAATTGTCGGCACTGACTCAATGATATTTGTGTTGTGGAGGAGGGGGCCATCATCGCTGAAAACCAATTTTTACTACTAACGAGTAACGAGTCACTGAAAGTCTATCGAATGGAAAGAAGAAATAATGAGTTGAACTGACAGTGAGAGTTGAAGCAGTGTGGAAGGATTAGGGGAGGGGGGAGGGGTTGACGACAGTCGGACAGTGTCGTTCGGACAAGATGACCAGCTTTTAGGTGAAACTGCACTGGCCGGAAAAGAGACGCAGATCGGAGACGGGTAGCCGCTCTCAACGAGGCACGCTTATCTGCTCGCTCATATTTGTTATGAGTGAAGGCCCTGCGGTTTATATTCCACTCCCCTCGCTACCCCACCCCTATCGCTCACCGTTGGCACAAGCTGGCAACACTGCTGCGAATTTCCGAGAGTTTCTCCCCTTATCGCTAATTCCTCCAGCGCCGAGTGTCCGAGCCCAAATAGTTTAGTCCCAATCTTTAATTGACTGATAGTACTTCCTTAAATTAAAATTTTGGGACGTCTAAGTCTCAGACCATGGAATCAGTCCGATTCTGCCATTGAAATCCCAAAATTTTGATTTGAAAAAAGACACCTTATTTTGTCTCCTCAAGTGAACACGTTGCACATCGATCGGAAGGTTTCGATACATTTTTTCAGAATCTGTCAAGATTTGTGAGAAATTCTCAACTGGATAAGCACAAGGGTTGATTCAAAAATCTTCCAAGTCCCCATGGCTAAAAAAATCTGGGTGTTTTGGTAAATGTCTATGGGAGCAAAAATGTTGGCAATTGCCTCTGCTATGAGGGTATGAACTTTTTTCGTACTTTTAGAAGATACTTCTTTGAAAAAAACTTGATAAGTGTGTGAGCTTCTCCTAATATGAACGAGGAGCTGTTGAGGGCTTTTGAAAATATCAATCAGTAACAGATGTATCCCCCCCTCTCCTGTCTAACTTTTAAACGAGTTGAGATAAAAAGTTGCGGTTTGGACCATTCTTCATAACTTTAGATGAACTTTATTTTTTTGGGGGTCAACCCCCCCCCCCCCAGGGGGGCTATTTCAAAATTTTCAAACATCAACCCCTATATTGTGATACATCGTTTGAAAGGGCATACAATTCTAAAACTTTTGGCGCAAACTAGAGGTCGATATCGTTTTTAGTTTTCGATATATCGACTTTCAAAGTTCGATTTTCAACAAATCAGAATTCCCATTTAAAAAGTCGGAATTAGAAAAACTAGGGGTCTAAAATGCTTTAAAAAGCAAGCACTTTTCAGAAAAAAATACGGTTCTGCCATACATTTAGTCCAACTTTGGTTTTAGAGCCCCACAACAATGTTCTAAAATATTGCTCCTTAGGGGGCTACCTCAAAAATTCCGAGGCACGACCCTTATCGAGTGATACAGCGCTCAAAAGGTCACACTGAACTGAGCATTTTGGCGCAAACCGCAGGTCGATATCGTTTTTAGTTTTCGATATATCGAATGGCAAAGTTGGATTTTCATCTTTTGTCAAATGCCAATATATCGGAACCTAAAAACGATATGGACCTGCGGTTTTCGCAAAAATGCTCAGTTTAGTGTGCCCTTTTGAGCGATGTATCACTCGATAAGGGTCGTGCCTCGGAATTTTTGAGGTAGCCCCCCTGAGGGCATTTTAGAACATTGTTTGGGGGCTCTAAAACCAAATTTGGACTAAAAGTATGGCAGAACCGTATTTTTTTCTGAAAAAGACTTGCTTTTTAGAGTATTTTAGACTCCTAGTTTTTCTAATTCCGACTTTTTAAATGGGAATTCTGATTTTTTGAAAATCGAACTTTGAACGTCGATTTATCGAAAACGAAAAACGATATCGACCTCTAGCTTGCGCCAAAAGTCTTGGAATTTTATGCCCTTTCAAACGATGTATCACAAGATAGGGATTGCCATTTGAAAATTTTGAGCTAGCCCCCCTGGGGGCCCCCTAGGGGGGTGGGGGGTTTTGACCCCCAAAAAATAAAGTTCATCTAAAGTTATGAAGAATGGCCAAACCGCAATTTTTTTAAAACTTTAA
>VMOF01000369.1:42985358-43010538 GCA_011764245.1 Trialeurodes vaporariorum | reverse complement strand
GGTATTACAAATAATTGAATCATTTTTTGGAGAAACCACGTATAAGCGTATACATGGTTTTACCGGTGCATCCAAATTGTGAACCCTCATGCACTAAGCTTTCCAGACATATATTGTACGTAAGGGTTTATACGTAAAATGAACCATTCTTTAATTCTTTGTTAGTATCTTCAGACAATTAATATGGCAAGAAAGCACAAATTCTCAAAAGCAGGAGCTGCCACTCCTCGAATATTATAATGGTAAAGTTGATCTCTGAAAAACCCACTTATGATTTAAGTATAATAAGTGTTCACGATGCCCTGCAGGTTGCGTTTTCTGACTTCGCCTGGGCGGCTCCGCCACTTATGATTGAGTTATTATTACTCTCCTGTGCTGTTTTCAACGGAGTAATTTTACCGCTTTGTTTGATGATTCACAAGAGTATGCTTTTTCCAATGAATTTCAGTTTTTACAAATCGGAATGTTAGAATTAAAAATACACGCAATCAAACCTTAAAATGCGTTTTTCTCAAAATGTTTAGCGTTTTTTGCTGTACATGGTTCCTTCAAGGAATGACTCAATTGCTGTACTTTCCATGATTTTCCTTTGTTTGAGGTGCAGTCAGTCTCGTTTAAGGAGGTTGGAACTAGGATATAGGCTGGAAATGATGATTTTTCAGATTTCTTCATTGTCATAAGTAAACATGTGCGAGTACTCGAAATTTTAATTTTTGATTTGAGTATTTTATTTTTCTATTAGACTCAACTTGAATAATAACTTTGACGTTTGGATTTTTTTTTTTTTTAATTTTTCAAATGGTTTTTGCTCTTAAGCGTGCCACCCTTCATAGATTCCCATATCCCTGTGAAAAAATCATAAACATGAAATAAACTTAATTCCCTTGATTGCGCTGCAATGTAATAAGGATGAATGTAATCTCTTAACTATAGTAGTAGCCCTGTTGCCGCATCCTGTTGCTGAAGGTGCACTTCCTTCGTCCACACAAAGCATCATGTTTTTATTTTTTTATTTTTTTTTCACCTCCAAGTTTGCATTTTTGATCTCTGAGATTTTTCCAAATCTAATGAAATTTTGAATTCTGTGCTATGTCACTGCTTCCCAATCAGAAAAATGACCTTGTAGCAAGCTGGCCAGGCACCTGCAATAACCTTGCCAAGCAGATGTGTGCAAGCTTGCTGCAATAAAAAATGATTCGGCAATTCAATTGCCAGAGCTTGCTGTAAGCTTGGAAGCAGGCGTTTTAACGCTACCTAGTAGAGTAAGCTTGCAATTGCATGCTTGCTGCATGTATGCAATTGCAGAGTTGCTCATGGAAGGTTATTATTATTATAAGCTATCATTATAAGGTGGCAATCTTATGCTTTCAATCTTTGACTTCTAGTAAACTTGCTATAGCAGACATTTTGCAAACTTGCGCTATTAAGCTTGTTGCAAGCAGGCATGGTCTGCCTTTAGTCCTGCTTGTATTTGCAAGTTTGCTGCAAGATTGCTGGCTACTGCAAGCTTCGGGCAAGATCTAGCATCTAGCAAGCCCTGCCAAGCTTGCAATGGTAACTTTCCAACTGGGCTCTTCTCACTTTCAAAGAATGTTCTCTTCAAATGGGCTGTCAGCAAAACCCCTTTTTCAGCTCTTTTTGAAACTTTGGGCGATTTACTCTCAGGGCGAAGAATACCAATTTTGAATAAGGTCCTTTACTTTCTAAATGACTTATTTTCATTTAATACAATGTATTATTTTTATCTCCACTGTCTTTTTATTTTCTAGGATGGAAAGTTGATCGTCACCACTTGATAGTTGATGAATGGAGGGCTTCGTGGTCTTTCAGTGATCAGGTGAATTAAGAGTAAGTGTATGTTTGGTACTTCAAAATCCTTTCTTTTTTCCAATAAATTATACTTTTTGATTGAAATGGAGCTTTTGCAAAATTCTGTGATAAATGATAATTTCTTCTACCTCCTTGCACACCATGTTTCCACTCGAGCGCAGCTGTATCGTTTGATCATATTGACCTTTTAGGTATCGTTATCTCTCTTTCGAGGCCTTAAATGAATAAAGCCTTTAACCCTTTCCACTTGGGTGTCGGATATATCCGACCAGGGAAAAACTGAGTTCCACTCGCATGTCGGATATATCCGACAAAAAAAAAGAGACCTTCTGCGGACTCGATTGTCGAATATATTCGATACGCTTTACAGTTGGTGAGCTCTAGCGGATTTTGTGGGAACTAGTGTACGAACATCACGCACTGCATCAGCGCGCTCTGTACACTGTGATGTGAGTTTTTTACGGATCATATGGTTCGTTTACATCGTGTTTTTGACGACTCGAGCTGGTGGAGCGGTCAGATAAAAATGCTCACAAGTGGAAAGGGTTAAGTGTCGCTTTGATGCTATGAGTCTGTTGCATGCTTTTGCTACAGCATCATGGAGGGTTGGTTCCGGTGAAACACTGCGTGAAAATCACATTCAGAGCATCATAAAGTCCCAAAATCTACTCATAAACCCACCAGAGACATTTGAAGGAAAGCCTAAGCTATGGCAGGCAAACGGGTGAATCAACCCTGCATGCACGCACCACGAGCACATAAAGATGGCCGACAACGGCAATTTGTGTTGATGGTTAGAGTGTAAACAAACAACTCGGTTCTTCATAGTATCTCTATTTATTGTCATTCTGTGTATTTTTTTCCGTTAAATTTTACTTTTTCTTTGTTGTTTTTCTTCGCTTTGTATTGTTTTCTAATTTTTTGTGTTTGTTTTTGTTCTTTATTTCCAAGTTAGAGTAAATATTTCTCTGTTTGGAATTTTTGTTTTATGTGTCAGAAGGTGTATCTTTAAGTTTTTCAATTAATAAAAGTTTTTGATATTCATTTAAAGTCATTATTATTAAGTTGTCTCCTGCAAATAGTTGATTTCCGGCCAAACAGCATACAACATTTCTTCAAATATTAATTATTTACAACCCAAAATAGTCTTATTTGGTCTTGATGTTGATAGTTGTGAGTCCATAGGGACATGGTGCATTGAAAAAAATACTCAAGTTGGATATTGGTTCATACTAAGGGTGTAAAACATGAATAAAAACTTCAAACGCGTTTTCCTCAAAAATAGATTTTCCACTATATGCTGTTTGGCCTGAAATGTCCTCATTTATACTTAGCGTTACTTTTTCGCGAGAATGGTTCAAGTTACGGACATTCTGACAAAACTACCAATGTCTGTTGACCCCAAAGAATTCAGGGAATATATTACTGCTCCCAAAAAACAGTTTTCTAAGCTGTAGGGACCCAATTTCCGTTCTTCAATGTACAGAGATGTGAAAGGGCAATTTAAATTGACCAGCTATTTTCTACTTTATTAAAGCTTGCTGTATAAATTGGCTAATAATTTGTAGTTCAAGCTGGCAAGCATTTTAAATTTGAACAATCAGATGCTGTATATTTCATGGAGCAGTAAATTGAACAACCGGATGCTATGCATTTCTTGCAGTGGCACAGCGTACAGGTTGACAACCTTGTATTCTATCCATTTTAACCCGCGTAAAAGGTCAAATGCAAAGGTGTTCTCCGAACACCCATTAGTTTGATCTTTTTCATGGTTTTAAATGTACGAACTGCAACTTTGTCAAATGGCACGCTACGCCACTGGTTTCATGGAATGGGCATTTCCAACGGACCAGTCAGATTCAGTGCAGTTCATTTAGCAGGCACCTTGAATTTTACTATGTATTCTATCTTTCATTTATTCATTAATTTACAGTTACATTTAAGCGGGCAAATGCTCAAAAACAACTCGTGAAAAGAAGGTAACAATCGAAGGGGGAAAAAGAGAAAAAACAAATTAGACTCTGCAAATTAGAAAAGGCATGCTCTTGAATTATTTTTTGGTACAATTCTCAGCTCATGATATGATGGCCCAACATTTTGGCCAGGTCGTTCTATCTATTAATATTTTGACTCCAAAAAGGTTTCGATTGTAAGATTTTGTTTTTCTTTGAAGTTACGTAAGTCTTCATCAAGTCTTGGAATTGGCTTCAAAAACTGAAGTGTAGCTGCTATTGAAAATAACCTCGCCAAAGTTCTTTGTTTCTGAATGATACTTTACTAAAATGTCAAAATAAAAAAAAAAAACAAATAAAATAAGAAGCTTGGCACCTAAACTTGCTGAAACCAAAACCGAGATTGAAATAGAGGCTGAGCCTATGAACATAAACTAAAGAAGCAATTGTAGAGTGCCGAAAGTACCCATTTAATTTTTGATCGCAACTCACGGAACACCAATTTTCTTAGATCTGTCAATTGGGCTCTTGCAAACATTTGCTGTGAGCAAATATCTAGTCCAATCAGATGTAATGACCAGCAAAAATCAGGAAAATCACACTAAAAAGTCTAAAATTCTGTAATAAACTCACTAAACTGCTAAAACAGAAAGATAGTAATGGCAGCTCAAAGCAAATATCATGGGAGATTCCCATCTAACTTGCCACTTTCTCTGAGGAAACACAGAAATATGTCTCAATTTAAATAGGAGTGTCTCATGATACTTGCGTTGCTCTGCCATAAATCCCGATTCTGAGAGTGAATTTTGTGATTTTTTAGTGTATTAATCGTCGTTTTTACAGGTTTTCATCCAAGAATCAACTATTCAATCACCTGTAGCAAATTGTTTGCAAGAGCCACATAATTATGGAAAGTGGATAGTGTTAGTTTTGAGATTAAGTATACGTCTTATCATGTTTTTCAAAGAATCAAGGACAATCTAGACATTTTAAAAAATCAACAAAGCATCAGTATTAAATTTTACAAAAGGAATTCAGTACAGGCGGTTTGGAATGAGTTTTCCTCACAACTTCTTACATACTAATGAGCCAATTTATGAGTGATGTTGCCAAAACGCATCGGTTTAAACTTTCTTCTGTCAGTAAATTTTAGGGGTGTGCGAATCCAGTTTTTTCATTCCGAATCCGAATCTTAAAATCAAATTTTCCCGAATCCGAACCGAATCCGCGCCGTAAAAGTTCGAAAAAAATTGTTTTAAAGTGCGGCGCTTTTATTTTCCTTACGATGTAATGAAAAATGAGAAGAAAATATTTGTTTTCTGATTTATCTTTACTATTCTATTTTGCTGGTCGCGCGCACTTTTGGTGTTGATCGATTACCGCCCGTTATCCCCATTTAGGTTCATCGATATTCGGAAGACGCGCCGGCGTCGCATTCGTACCGAATCGTGATGATAGTAGTTTTCGTCGTTTTAGCAGGCACTAATGTATAGAGGGGAAGAGGAAGAAAAAACATATCTAAGAAAAAGAAAAGTTAGAAAAACGAAAAAATTATAAATGTATATGAAAAAAAAAAAAAAAAAGATTCGAAAATTTCGAATCCGAAAAAAAATTTCGAATCCCGAATCCGAATCCCGTGGGATTCGGATTCGAAATACGCGGATTCGCACACCCCTAGTAAATTTAAACCACTTAATGTTAATTTTACTCGAAACTTGATTCAATAATATTCTTACTTCTCACATCTGAACTCTGAAGGGATACAATTTCTTTAAATATTTAAAGTCTCAAATGATCAACCTTCAAGGTCGTTCCAGAGGATCAATTGATTTGATTATCTTTAATACAATATTTAAATCTAACTATGTTTTGAAATTTTAAATACGTCAGAAAATTCGGAACTTTATACCAAAATAGCATATTTTAAAGCAAGATTCATTCTGCAATATGTGATGCTCATAGGGATTTAATTGAAAGAAATGTGCTGAATAATTTCAGAGTGCATTATTTCAAAGTACAATCAAAGAGCCAACTACAAGAATTGCAATACTACAAAATACTTCATTTGTCCCCCTCGATAAATCACTTTAATGAATAATCCAGTGATACGCCTCTAAACTAAAGACTAAAGAGTCACAGTTAAAATGAGGGATAGCTCAATAATTTGTTGCTGGAACCTTCCTTGAGCGTGTCTTTTTTAAGTGATAGTCCATACTATCTAAAAGATTCAAAACACTGGGCGTTTTGAACATTATATCAAACAATGATCGAATGAAAATCGATGAACCTCTGGAATCACCTTCACGTTGTGTTTTGATGCAAACACAGTATTTATCCCAAATAGTAGAACCCCCATCGCTCATTTGATTTGGCAAGCTTTATTTTTCGTAGTGCCAAGAAAATCTCTTCCTTGCTCACAGTCTTGTGGAATTTGCCGTCATGTCAAGGAGCCCCTTTGTTTCTTGAGACAAACTTAGAAGACACCGCATATTTGCTCCCATTAAACACAGGTTCATCTTGGACAGCTGTTCTAGCTTATACGATACGTGGAACTCTTGATCAGTAGACCGGTACTTTCATAGTAACCGCAGGTGCGTCAGATAATCCCTTAGAAGCGTCAGAGCTGATGTCATGATGTCAGAAACGGCTGCCTTCTCTTTTTGCTAGCTCCAAGAGTTGGAGTTGGAATGCATTCAAAAGTCCAAACTTTGCTAAATGCCAATGCAGGACTTTTCGAGCAGCAGTTCTGGAATTGAAAAAATGCAAGGGTGTGAGTAAAAACATCATACCGCAGTTATTTTTCCTTAATATGTCAAAGAAAAATGTGACCGTGTCCAGGAAAAGGGATCTTATCTTCCAAAAACCAAAATTGGGTTCTTGGTACCACTGCATATAGAGGAGGTCAAAACAAACATTTTGAGATCAAACGTCCCACATTAAAATTACATTAGGAAGATACAGTCTCTTCACATGATTCTGACATGGTCTCACAACAGTGCCACTTTATGCCTAAAACCCTCCTCAGAACATGTATTTAAGACCACTAGAGAGCGATTGCAATAAAATAAAAAAGAAACTCCACTTTTTGAGATCTTTCACTAAAAATCACTCTGCTGAAAAATTTTCCAAAGAAGATAAGGCCCCTTTTCCTGGACACAGGGACAAAAATTGATCTTCTCTCAAAAATATTAAAATTCATGACAAGTAAATGACAAAATTGTGCCCTGTTTCATTAGGATCAATGGGTTTTTATTCTGAAAAACTTCCAGCAGTTATGATTTTCAATTCATTTCTGTAAAGTTGCTTGTTTTAAAATTTTTTAAACGTATCTCTTGGATTAATACCTCCCCCCGCCCGGACCCCCTCTCATTGTCAGTGATGTAGCGTGAAAGCTGGCAATACTGGATATTGATCCATTTGAACCCAAGTGAAATATCGAACAAGGGGTGTTCGTCCAACACTTTTGGATTCGACCTTTCACATGGTTTAAACGGACAAACTCAGCGTTGTCAGATTGCACAATGTACGTCACTTCCCCCATTATATTTTATTATTATCAAATGAATTTAAATATTAAAAAAAAAAAATTATAAATAAAATAATAATACTGATTACCTTGACTTGACATGTGAAGTCATTATTAGCTACTTCAATACGATCATCTTCCTTATCTTTGTTTGATAAAACGCGCTAGAAAAATTAAGAAGAAAAAATGGCGATTGGTTAGTACCAAAATAAATTGATTGTAAACGGTTTGTCTTGTGTATATTTCTTTCCTTCTTTGTTCCCACAGCATGAACTAGCCAAAGAGTAAACAAGAGTCCCAACAAAATGGGAGGAGAGCGTGGCATAGTCGAATTACTATTGAATGTCACTATCGATTGTATGACCTCTGATTGGCTGGTGAAAGCCTCGGCCCCGTGAAATTGCTCTCATGGAAATTTAACATGGGATTTTCAACTTTGCTTCATTTAAAGTTAAATTTCAAGAAAATCATTCTATCTTACCCTCAGGAAATTCAAATTATATTTTTTTGAGACTATTACGAAGAGATTGATGAGTCATACATATCACTTCATCGAAAAAGTAACAGAAGAATAATAAGAATATCAATTTGAAAGTAATATTACGGGTAATTTTTTGCCGTGTTTCCCACTCTTCGCACAGGTCGGGCCGAGTGAGTGGTGTAGCAGTTGTTTTTTCCAGTTTCCTTGTTTTAGTGTAATGCAGAAGGATTGAAATGCATGTAAAATTCATTGATTGAAGGAAATACGCTGATTTCATGAAGAAACCCGAAGATTTAAACGCAAATACTCAAAATAATACGAAGTTTAAGCGGCTCACAATCAGACGCTACGGCGGAAAAAATCCTCGTAATTTAACTTTCAATTTCATATTTTCCTGTTAAGTTTGTGATGAAGTGATGTGTGTGACCCATCAATATCTTCATTATATCTTCCAAAAAATACAATTTGAATTTCCCGAAGGTAAGGAGCAATAGTTTTCTTGGAATTTGACTTCAAATGAGGCAAAGTCGAAAACCCCGTGTTAAATCTCCATAAGAGCTAACTCACAGGCTCCAGGGGGTGATCACGGAGGATCGTTTCGTTTCGGTATCGTTATCGTTATCGTTTGCATTAAATCAAATGGGCTTGCTTCTGCGCAACTCGATCGCGCAGGTGATCCCCTCCTCACCTCTTCCTACTTCAAACGATCGAGTAAACGACAGCCTCCAACTCATCGCTTCCTTTCGACCGTTTCAATCGTTACGAGAGGCTCGAAACGATTCGATCAGTTGAGCCACCCATAAGGTTACACGTAAACGATAACGATAACGAAAACGAAACGAAACGATCCTCCGTGATCACCCCCCAGGCTTTTGCCAGCCAATCAGGCTAACTTTTCGATATCGCAAACCTAACCTAACCTGCCACGCTCTCCTACCGTTGTGTTGGAACCAGAGACAAATAGAGACCGTGAACTCCCTATTCTTCCCGTGGTTGCGTGCGGTGTCCACTTTTCGTGAACAACTTTTGTCGGGACTCATCGGCCTCAACAATCAACCTTCGCATAATGTTGGATGGTGAAGCTCAACAAAAGGCTGTGATTGGTCCGCGGTCCCGGAAACGGAAACAGGTTTTGCTCGGCGAATGCAAAATACGTGCTCATCAGTCAACATTATGCGAAGGTTGATTGTTGTTTCGATGAGTTCCGACCAAAATTAAACCCACGAAAAGTGGACACCGCGCGCAAGAATAGTGCAAGGTCTCTATTTGTCTCTGGTTGGGAACCCAAAGAGTAAACAAGAGTCGCAATTGAATGGAAGGCCTGCGTGGTCAACGTAGATAAGGGATCCGAACGCGGGCTGGCCTCGGCTGGCCTCTGATTGGCTACAACGGGTGGAGCAAAAATGACTCGGGGTATAGGGAAAATAACACGGGATTTTCGTTCCGGGGCGTTTATCTCGAAACCTAAGCAAAATCGTATCTAAACAAATTATACGAGTCGATTCAGCAGTTTTTTCCGAACAATTTGATAGGTCATAAGTGCCACTTTATTGCAAATTCGAAAAGACTGTTTCAGTTTAAAAGTACGCACAATAGTGAGTTTCTCAAACACTGCTCAAACACACGTCAAGCATGTAATCACACTATTGTGCATACTTTTAAACTGAAACAGTCTTTTCGAATTTGCAATAAAGTGGCACTTATGACCTATCAAAATTTTTCGGAAAAATCTGCTGAATCGACTCGTATAATTTGTTTAGATACGATTTTGCTTAGGTTTCGAGATAAACGCCCCGGAACGAAAATCCCGTGTTATTTTCCCCATACCCCAGTCATTTTTTCTCCACCCGTTGTAGCCAATCAGAGGCCAGCCGAGGCCAGCCCGCGTTCGGATCCCTTATCTACGTTGACCACGCAGGCCTTCCATTCAATTGCGACTCTTGTTTACTCTTTGGTTGGAACTCTTGTTTACTCTTTGGAACTAGCATTATATCAATACAGTCAAATACCCAAACCTGGGACAAACTTAAAATTTAAAGACAGGCCGCAGGAAATCTCATGAAATTGAGTGACCTCACTTCTTATTTATCAATCTGGAGGCGATGCCGCTTAATGGGTCTGTTGAGTAATTTTGCTTTAGCAATATGGCAATGATTCTATCGTAAAATTTGGCAAAAATAATGGTGCGCACATTAAAAACTTTTAAAATCCACTCATTAACTCAGAAAATCACTGCCATTTCAAACAGCTCGCGCTACACTGGACGCTATTAACACCAACATACAACTACATAGACAGAACCACCGCATTCATGTAAAAATTAACATAACTTACAAAAAATTTTAATGGTATGTTCCAATGCAAACAACTATTGCATTATTTTTTAAAAATCTTAATCTTTGATAAACAAGAAAAGATCAGACAGCAAAAGCTTCCAATATTTCATGTATTTTGAAGAAAATTCCATCATTTTTTAGTTACCAAATTGTTTACATGTACTTTCATAAGTACAAGGAGGTTCCATCAATACAGTAAAAGTGTATATGTCTATGCAAATTATAGCGTTTGGTCAAACGCAAAACGGAAAGTCCCAACAGAACGAAAAAGAGACCACAACATAATTACAAGAATCATTTCGTTTGGACCGTTTTGTTCTAATATGACTCTCTACCGAATTAACGGCTGAACGAAACCCTATATCGCCGTATACCAATCGTCTCCATTTGAGTTCGTTTTGATACTTTTCTACTTTTCGACTTTTAATTTTATCTCGTAAGCGAGAAATCTCGTTTGCAAATTCTGGGAATTTCAAATGATTTGCCTCAAAGCAAGTCGTGGCAACCTAAGAAAAACAAAAGATGTAACGGACCGTGCGGCTCGCAAATCAATCAATGCTACCAACCGCATCAACCACCGAATACATCGGCAGCCGACTCCTGGAATCAGGAGGACAATTAATACTATTTGTGCTCGTAGTGTTTTTATCTTTCGATAAAAAGGATGAAAAATCTGATCTTTCATTACCTTAATCCTCAGAATTCTCCTTTAATTACCAAAACTTACTGGGCATCGAAGAGGCTCTCTGATACAACCCAGATTTCGTTGTTTGCATAGCAGTCCCAGCCCTAACCTCTCCTAGTCTCCTCCTGGCATATGTTTTCCTTTTTTCCCATTCTATCAACTTTCAGCTACCTATTCATTGCTTATGCTCAACGTAAAAAAATTACTCTGCTTGCGTCTGTAGTAGCTCTGACTTGTGAATTGGTAAGAGTTCAAAGGTTCAACAATGGGAACTTCTGAATAGACCTGTTTTTAGTGATGTGCTGACTTGCGATATACTTCCATCATGTTGTGATTGTATGTGGAATTCCTTTCTCCTAGAAATTGAGTCTCATCTCTCTACCTTTACATGTTTGGTTTTGAAGGTCCTATAGGGAGTCAGCCCTCTTTCAATTTCAAAGGAATGTGCTTCGCGGTCAAATTTTTTGACATTCTATTTAGTCCGCCAACTCTTGTCAAATGACCTTGCGCTATAAGCCATCATGCAATCAATGTAGTTACATTGCTCCATATCTATTTACAAGTAAATTTCAAATACTCCGGGAAACTTCCTGATTGAGTCCCAATTAGTGGATATTCTGATTGATTCTGTGTAACCGGACCTATCTAAGGCATAATAATCTAATTGGTCGGTATCGTCATTTTGCATGCTCAACACAAGAAGTTCTACAGCAGAGTCATTTTGAGTATCAGGTTCCGACAAGTCGCGGTGCCTGAACTGCATCCAAAACCAACCGTTCAGCGATGCGTGTTGATACAGTTCGGAAGGAGGCACAGCTACTTGTCAGAGCCCGACACTCAAAATGGTCTCGCTCTACTTGGGTTTAAGTTAAACTTACAACTATCCATGATATACTCCTGACCTGTTGTTGATTAGGTGCAAATATGCTCTAACAAGTAGCAGAGCAAGCTTCCAAAATTCATTAAAACGCATCAGTGAAGGGTTTGGGTTTGGGAATGAGCGGAAAAATCTTAGCTAACCAATCGCTCACCGATGCGCTTAGTGGCAATGAGCGGAAACTCTTAGCTAACCAATCGCTCACCGATGCGCTTAGATGTATCACGGATAGCTAATCCATCAATCCGTCCGTAAACTAAAGGCTAATTTTTAAACAGGAACGCTATGGAATGCTGCACTCTGTTCATGTGGTTAGCGGGCATGGTTCACACGATCCATCAGAACGGAATGAGCCAACTAATTTCTTCCAACTGCGGTAATTTTTTTTCAGCCAAGAGTAACCCGTCCAATCTTGTTCCATAAATGAAAATATTAGCTTCCAGTTAGTGATCAAAAGTAGGTACCTACCGCAACCTTGAGAGGCTTCTCGAAACAATAATGCCAGCACCTTGACAGCTTACAACTTAACGAGCTTGAGCCGATCCACTTATCCCTTTATCAAGTCAGTCAGATTCTTTCATGAGGTTAGAGCTCGTTTCACAAGTGCAGGCAGAGCTCGACCGATAATCTTTAGCTATGTTTCAATGTATTCATTTCTCCAAAACCAAATTTTCCGTAGACTTATACAATGTGCTTTTAAGGCGCTCCTTCATGAATGGCTAAATCTCTCTTATTCAATATAATTTCATTCCATCATGCCATATGAAAACTAATGCTGGAACGATGGCATACGGGCTTGGGCCACACAACAGCACCTAAAAATGCCAAAGATTATCGGTCGAGCTCCTTCTCCACTTCAGAACCCAGCTGTTGCACTGACCAAACAAGATTATGATGAGTTGAAGCAGGACCGTTTTGAGTATGAGGTTCTGACAAGGAGCGGTGCCTGCTTCCGAGCCGCATCAACATGCTTCGTTGAGCAGTTGATTAGCGCAGAGTTTCAACTGGATGTTTATCAACCGCTCACCGCTGTGCCTTGATGCAGTTTGGAAGCAGGCACTCCTACTTGTCAGAACCCCATACTCAAAATGGTTCTGCTATAGCAACCACCCTGCTAATTGATGCTCTAAAAGCTCTCTAGGAACTAAACTGTCGAGTAAGAAACTGTCACTCGATTTGTCTGTTCAACTATTGGAAAAATTCAGCATACCTTAAACTCAGTAGCATGATTAAAATACCTGATTCATGCGTGACTGTCTAGATTTGGGTCCTTCAAGAAACCCTCTGTGCTCCAAACTTAAAAAAATGTTATACAGTAGTGACAAGCTCAACTGCCCTTAAATATACTTAGCATCAAGTTTTGCTCAGCAAGCAGTCAGGGAGAACGATTTCCGCTGCCTTGCAGCGCAAGAATTTTTTAGCGGAAATATTAGGGATTCCTTCATCTCAAGGCACAACAGAGAATGGCAACATTAACTTGAAAATTCATGAGCACAACCAATAACTAAACGAAAAAAGTGAGAGGAACTGGTATCACTATAGCTTGTCCCAGAAAAGATTGGATTTTACACTTCTATGGTTGTCATGAAAACACAGCCCTTCTGCTCCTGACCAATCAGGTTGCCCTATCTGTTGATGGAAGCTGATGTTTTTATTCAAAGCGACAGTTGTCAAGTCCCAAACATTCCTGGGACAACCTATAGTAGAGTTGGTCAGAATATGGTGGTAATCGATTACACGATTTCATGGTAATCGGGGTGACTTTTTACAAGCCATCTATCATATTAGTTGGAGAAGATTTGGATCTAACCTAAAAGACCCTGAAGTTTACTATTTATCTAGTAAGAATAGGTACATTTAATTACCATCCAAAGGTTTGACGATTACCGATTAGCCAGAAATCGTGTAATCAATTACGCTCCTATTTGCCCGACTCTAATCACTAGGTAATTTTGGAAATGCACTGATTCCATAGAAGCTTGATGGAAGTCTTCAAACTAAATGAAACTCAAGAGGAAACTTCAGAACTTAAAGAACCGGCAACCGGTTTTCTGACAAACGTAAAATAGATTCAGCTTGCGTTTACACAAAATATAGGTAATGGGCAACAACATTTAACATTGTAGGTACAGGTTGTGAATTCAAGAGTGCGAGCTTGAGTTGATATTCCTGGTAGAACATGCACGAAAAATAAACAAAGAGCACACCAAGTTAACAAAGTCATGAAGACTGAAGAGGGGGAATTTTGGACTGTTTCGGACCAAAATTTAAAAAATACATATGTAAGAGGTTATGCTCTGCTTTCACAAATGTAAACAACACGGAGAAATTATTTTCTCGCTCATTATATCTCAGCAAAAAGGACATTTGAGAACAAACTAAAGAATGGTCAGAAAACTAGTCGTATTTAGCTTTCAAAGGAGACCAAGTTTCTTTAAATCAGACGCGGATTTATTACTTCAAAATTAGTTTGAAAGTCGCAAGTTCCCAGTCCTTCTTTAACGGGCCGGATATAACCATGGACTAACTGCTGCTTCACAGTGACTGGATGATTCGCTTTATTACAGTGGCTATCTGTAATTCGCTTAGATGCTCAGCGCTGAGAGACCGCAGCGGCTGCCCTGCGAAGTACAGTAGTTCCGCAAACCGCTGTTCAGAGCGCTACGGTCTGGCTGGACTAACCGATGACTCGGCATGGTCCGATTTCTTCTTACCACTGAATACTGATCACTTTTTCATCCCCTTATTTTGCGGGACATACTATATCGTTGACTATTTTTTACTAAAGGGGTTTCCTCGCTATTCTCTTCCTCCTGACAGCTTTCTTTCCCCGCATTTACACCTCGAGAATTCGCGCATCCATCGTGGGATCTTCGCAGTAGGAACAGCTGTGCATTACGATGTGGGATCAGTCTAAACGAACTTTAAAGGACGGTACCACGTCAGTAAAAAACAGTCGTGATATCTCAGCAAAAAACGCCTGTCGGCGTGCTACGGTGAACGGAAAGTCCGGGCATACATCTCGTTCGTTCGAATGGCCAACTTTTTCTTCACCCCAAAAACGATCCCGGAATATTTTCGTTTCTGATCTGATGATACTGCATCTCGAAAACTCGACTTCGTTCCGTTTATTTCTCTACAGGCACAGTGATATCAGGAACGAAAAGTCCTTTCTTTGATTCTCTTCTCCCTCTCTCTCTGACAAATACTATGTATGATAAAATCGCCTTCAATTCGACGGTTATGCTTTTCCACGTACACCCACTTTTTTGAGCTAGGTAATAAACTAATAACAGATCAGTTTTCATCGAAATTAATTCGAAAGGAGAGGAGAGGGGGGAAAAAGGGGGAAAAAGGGGGGGAGACTTGCCGTGACTTTTTTGGGGTGTGAGTATTGATGTGTGTACAGAACCTTCGTCCTATGTAAATTGAGTGATCACGCACAGAGCAAGCAAGGGCCATCCAGAACACACTTGTGGTCGAGGAAATAAGCGAGGAGGGGGCATTTCCTAGAATTAGTAGTTTTCAATTGCACTAGGTCTTTGGACCGAAATAAATTTTTTTTATCGGATTCGCTGAGGAGGAGAGTTGCCCCACTACGGTGTCTCCCCGAAATTCACCACTAGCAGCAAGGTGCAAAGACAAGGTGTTACATTGCATAGCCATTCGTCTATTAGTCACGGCAAGTCTCTCTCCCTTTTCCCCCCTTTTTCCCCCCCTCCTCTCCTTTCGAATTAATTTCGATGAAAACTGATTTTTATTAGTTTATTACCTAGCTCAAAAAAGTGGGTGTACGTGGAAAAGCATAACCGTCGAATTGAAGGCGATTTTATCATACAATATTTGTCAGAGAGAGAGGGAGAAGAGAATCAAAGAAAGGACTTTTCGTTCCTGATATCACTGTGCCTGTAGAGCATGAATCGGAACGAAGTCGAGTTTTCGAGATGCAGTATCATCAGATCAGAAACGAAAATATTCCGGGATCGTTTTGGGGTGAAGAAAGAGTTGGCCATTCGAACGAACGAGATGTATGCCCCGGGCTTTCCGTTCACCGTAGCACGCCGACAGGCGTTTTTTGCTGATAGTGTCTACTAAAGTAGCGCGGGCTGTTTGAACCCGGGAAAAGGGTGTCCTGAGTTAATGAGTGGTTTTTAACGTCTTAAATATGCGCATCCTCATTTTTGCCCAAAATTTCACGTAAGAATCAGGTTCTAAATTGTTGTAACAAAAGTACACAACAGACCCACTTCACGCGATTTCATGAGCCGTATTGTTGGTTTTAAGGTTTTTAAGTTGATTTTGTCCCCAAATTAGGGTATTTGACTGTACGTCAAAGAGAAATAGATATCTTGTTTTCAAAATGTTATCAATTAACGACAGGTAAATTACAAAAGTGCCTCATTTATTATTTGTAACAACGGGATTTCTTTCCGAAAAAATTCCAGCAGCGTTGTGAAATTTTTTTCATTTCAGCAAAGTTGCCTATTTTACTAAATTCTAAGCTTACTCTTTGACCTGAAGCAGCCTACCCTCTCCCAACTCTTGTGACTATGACCCACTTGTGAGCATAATTTTAAAAAAAATAATCTCCTTACCTGGACAGGCTGCGTGAAGTCACTATTTTCTGCTTTAATATGGACATTTTCCTCATTTTCTTGCAGTTCGACATCAATATTTTCTACTTTAATGTGCACAACTTCCTCATTTTCTTCCGATTTGACGTCACTAGTTTTTACTTCAATTGGCGCATTTTCTTCCAATACGACTTGCTAGGTAGAAAGATAAGGAAGAAAAACGGTATTGAATTAAACAAATTTACTGAAAACCATTTGTCAGATATGTGTAACTTATTTTAATATTCAAGTTTTTTTTCTACCCGACACCTACTTCTGTCTCCTTTCCTTTACTTCTTTGTCTTTGAAAATAAACTAGCAATATATTTCAGATAAGAAGGGCTTCTTGAAGATATGGATGAAGAAAGAAAGTTCTGTGTTTTCATTAGCAAAGAGCAAATCACATTATCTTCAAAAAGAAGGACAGTAACAAACAAAGACAATAAAATCAGAATGCTCTTTACAGGGAAAAAGCTTGGGGAATAAATGGGATATTTGCCTTAAGTGCACACAAAGTGCTGGCTTTGAATCGAAGCATCAATACCAAACTAGACACCATTTCCACAATTCTGAGAATTCAAAGGGGAAGGGAAATAGAATCAACAAGCATGTGGCAGTGAATTTTTTTGCGGCTAAAAAATAAATTTAAAGAAGAGGGCCAAAACGCTTATGTAGATTACTGAAAGAGAAACAACCCTACTACCTACTCGAGAATGGAATTTAAAGAAAATCCATTGTAACCAGAAATGAATTGCGATACTTGTCCCTAATTTGTTATTCCTATCCACGACCAATTTGTTATTCTGATACTCTGTGCTGATACGTAAGATTGATGTTGATGTAAATTGACCTGAATGATAGCCACACGTGACACCAAGTACAAATGTTGTAATAAATAAATAAATAAACATCATATTTTGGTCTACACTCCTGGCCTAAGCAGCCAGGGTTTGGTGATCTAAGTCCTAAGACCATTCCAAAATGATATTCTGGACGAGGAATTTGTAACACCTGTCTTGATGACTGAAGAAACTTTAACTTTAATAATTTCAGACAACTGAAAAAATTATGCTGAAAAGATATTTTGATGCAAACAATGAACTTACAACTAAACGAGGTATTGCCTCTGGCTTCAGTTGCATCCGCCCAGGTAATCCTAAACCTCTGGTATATTTGTACCACTCAAAATTTGAAATATCTTCTTCCAACTGAAACAAAGCAAAAACTGAAAAATTAAAATCGTGTAAAGTTCAAAATGATTTGCAGAGAGCATAACAAACTGATCAGCTGTATAAGCAGCCTCCGTCTGCTTCATGCTTTGAGAGGCTGACATCCTGTTTTGATGGTATCTTGCAGCGACACAATGATTTTGGAACAAAACTCACCACTTATGAATGGCAACTAATCACCTGAATATAACCACTTAGGTTTCTTTTGAGTCAATAAATACACGGTTATCAAATACTAAACTCTTCAAATTTCATTAGTGATGACACAGAAGATTTTCGACTCAAATACCCGAGAGTGTTGATGATTCAAACAATCTCTGAAGCTTGCAATAAAGCCTTAAGGTGGTTCCTGGCGAAACTTGTCCAGATTTTAATCCGATGGATAGAGCTAATGCTGCTCAAAGAGTCAACAGTTGTTGGCTGAAATTGATGAATTTACGCCAAAAGTACAAATTTAAGGAACGTTAGCACCTGCTAGGAAGATATTTTGAGAGACTCAAGTTGAAATACTCAAAAATAAACCCGGAAAATATGATATACGAAAATTCCCATTAGCCACAATGAGTGTGAGTGAGGCACTTTGACAAAGTATCACTCGCTATCACTTGGCTTATGACAAAATAAATTTCATAGTTTACTGTGCTCATTCTAAACCAATTTAATTTATTTACGGCTCAAAAAATCTAAAAGATAATTTTACCGGGGCTGACGGTCTTGGATTTTGATTTCTTGTTTTGTTTTCAGTTTAAAGCCGAAAACGTGAAATTCCCAAACAGCGTCTAGTGGCTCTATCCACCAGATTGATAGCTGGAAAAGTTTGCTAGGATTCACCTTAAGGTGCTTCCATGGCAAACTCCCGAAAATGTTAATCCGATAGATGGCATTACTTGTCGCTGGCTCCGAAAATACCCGTTTTTTGACGATTTTCGGCTATTTTCTCGGAACAGACGAGTAATAGAAAAAAAATTGGAATGTCACCCCCTTTTTTAAATTTTTTTGAGCCACAAACGGGCCGAATTGGTTCTAAAATAAAGGCGTAACTATGCAAAGAAAAAATCATGTGTAATTTGGAGTTGTATCAGTAAAGATTACAGGTTTCTGTTTCACCTGTACTTAATCTTTCCTGATACAACTCCAAATTACACATGATTTTTTTTTGGGCATAGTTATGCCTTTATTTTAGAACCCATTGGGCCCCGTTTATGGCTCAAAAAATTAAAAAGGGGGCTGACATTCCAATTTTTTGTCTACTACTCGTCTGTTCCGAGAAAACAGCCGAAAACTGTCAAAAAACAGCTATTTCCGGAGCCAGCGACAAGTAACGCCATCTATTGGATTATAATTTTCGGGAGTTTGCCATGGAATCACCTAAAGAAAGTCTTGGAACAAATCAAAACTGAGGCCTACAAGTTTAAAAACAGGAAGGAGCCTAATTCCATCAATGTCATCTAAGAAAAAAACCCTCTCAGATGATTTCGAACAGACAAAAATCTGAAATTTGACTCAGAGATCACTCGATTTTTGTAGAGACAGGCGACGTTCATATAGATGCGCTTTTTTCCCCCTTCCACTGCATTTATTTATCGAGAATGTAGCTGGGACTACTTGAATGGGACACCCCATAGAAGCGTTTCTATCGATTTAGCTTGAAGAGGTTAGTGTTCGCCATTTGTAAACACAGGTGTAAACAAAGAAGACCTACCCATCTGTTCCCAGCGGTCTCCTGAGGCCGCTGGATCAATGAGCAGCGGATGGAATTCATGGGGCTTCATCAGAATTGAGAGAAAGGTTTGCTGGATCAATGAACAGCGGATGGGTAAAACTTATCCTTCCATTGCCATGATAAGCAGCCAACAGGAGACTTTGCCCACGAATGCAAAGTTTTCAGAAGAGAAATTTGATTTCTCATTTTGGGTGAGTATATATTAATTTGGAAGCCGTCTACAAAATGTAGGTTAGAGTAATGACAAGTTGGTGATGTACTTACATTAAAATGGTCTTCGCAGCAAGACAAATGGCTTTTGAGGGATAACCTGTCCTCACTGATACCCCCCGCTGCGAACCAGCTGAGGCGTCTTTCACCAATTGGCACATTAACAAAAACTTTGGTAGGAGAGTTGACACTCGTGCGGCGACACATGGGCACAAAGCACCAATGGTACGACATAATCGACACTTATGCAAATACTACTTCAGCAATATTTCACAGTTCAGCCAGTAAAATTTTTAAATAGGATAGGGCAGAAGTTAGAGACGTTCAATCTGTTCAAATGCAATGTTTCAAGGGGTTTCAAACTGAAAGCATTGCAGTTGTTTCGGTCCTATGCCCCTAATCATCCAGGTAACAGGACCAGCTGAGAAGGAGCACGCAAACACCTCATGAAAAGTATGGGAGTTCTGCCTTTACCTGTGAAGCGATAGTTGAATAAGCGAAAATATTCGATTCTTTTCAACTCCGAAATGGAAAAGAATTCGTCAACACAAAGGTTACTTGCAGGATTCGACTTGAAAAACTATGATTGCCACGGAGCCGAAGGAAGAGAAAAAGAGAAATCTAGAACTAAAACCGTCTCAGCCGATCAACTTCAAGTGAGGGGTTTCTGCAGACATTTGCGCTACCAAAACAAACTTAAAGTTTAAAAATTTTCTCTCAAAATTTGTTAAAAATTTTTGTCAGTTCGCCTCAAATTTGAACGCTGACATCGAATCTGATAGCTTTTGGAACAAATTTTTCATTAATTCTTCTTGAATCTAGTTTTCCTAGAACATAACCTCAAATTCATCAAAACACTAAGTTTTAAGGACAAATTTACTTCTCAAGAGGAAAAGTGGATGGAAAAGGATTTCAGAGGGCGCACGTGGTAAATATCAGAGCGTACGGTTGCAATTCTTTTAATGAAGCTTTTGAGCCCTTTTATTTGTTCAACTCATAGAAGCACACAAAGTCTTTGGTAGCGCAAATGTCTGCAGAACGTAAAATCCAACAAAAGTTATTGAGGTTATGTTGTGGCTTCGGTGTTGCCATATGTGCGGCTATGTCCCTATCTCTAGCACAGAATAATACAATCAGAAGGGAAACTCTAATTCATTTTGAAACATTCTTTACTTCGGGCCGCCATGTTCGAAAGTGAGTATCTTCGGCAATCTTCGGCAGATCTTCGGCAACTGGCCGAGTTGTGATTGGTTGCATGCCTGAAAAAGCATGTCCGCCATCTTGAGAAGTGAGTAGGCACAGTTGCCAGTTTGTGCCAGAAAATTTCCCAAAATCTTTTTTCCATTGGCTCTTAGGGGATTTTCCCCTTCTGATTGTTTTATTCTGTGTCTCTAGTTTGCGTTAGCCAATCGGGTGTCAGCTGGGGCCTCTCATTGGTCCAACGTAAAGGCGGCTATCAACGCCATTACCAAAGCCTTCTAATCAGTGGCGTAGCCAAAAATTTTTTCAAAAGGGGGGGGGGGGGGAGGGGGGACTGCGGTCCGAAAATTGTCACGGGGGGCCATAGATACTAATTTTGTTAAATTTGTCTGAAAACGAAATAAATTACCTTTAAATGGGGAAAAAATTTTGGTATCAAGGGGGGGGGGGGGGGTCTCGACCTCCTGGACCTCCCACCCTCCCCTTGGCTACGCCACTGCTTCTATTGCACTTTTTTGGACTAATTGGACTGATAATCGGTTATCTGAAAAGTACTTGTTTTATAGAGTAGTTTGGACCCATTTTTTTTTTAATCCTGACTTTCCTGATGAGTGAAGTGATGATTTTTTGAAAATGGGTCCAAATCGAACTTGGAAATTCGATAAATCGAAAACGAAAAATGATATCAACTTCCGGTTTGCGCCAAAAGTTTTAGAATTCCGCCCTTTAATGATGTATCTCAAGATAAGGGTTGCTATTTAAAATTTTTTGAGATAGCCCCCCTGGGGACCCCCTAGGAGGACTGGGAGGTTTTTGACCCCGTAAAAACAAAATGATGTAGAATGGTCCAAACCGCAACTCTTTATCCCAATTAGCAAGAAAAAAAACGGGGGGGGGGGAGAGAAAAAAAAAAAACACCCTACATATTGTGAACGTAGGGGTGTTCCAAAAGTGACCCATCCCTCTCTGTACCCTTTAAATTTTTACTGCTCCGATCGCGCGCGAGAGGGACAGGCAAATCCCGGACTACCCCTCCCTGACAGGGCACCCCACGGCTTGGGCCCTCCTTCTGTTTCCCCTTTTCTTTTTCTTTTCTCAACGTTTCTTCTTCTTCTGCTCTCCTCTTTCCTCTTCTTCTTATTTCCTTTTTTTTTTCCTCTTCCTCTTTTCCTTTTCGGCTTGTTATGCTCTCTCTGCCTCAAGCTCCGTCTCCCCCCCCCCCCCCCCGGGCACGGCTGTCCCATTTCAGGACGGGTCGCGGGGCCCCCCATTGATAAGCCAATTTTTTCCTACAATTTTCTTTCCCTTCCACTAGCTCTCTATGACTCTTCCTCCGAGTCGGGGGGGGGGGGCGAAGAAGTTTACCACCGTTCTCGGCCTAGGGTTTAGTCTGTAGGGCGGAGGCTTTTCCCCCCACCCCCACTTCCGGAATAGGGGTCGTGCAATGTTTTTTTGCAGCTTTAGGATTTGAGGCCTCCAGGTCCGAGTCCCCTTGTATCGGCATATCGAGTCCGAGCTGGAGCTGGACCCACTCGTCGAGGAGCCTGAAGCATCTGTGGTGGCCCCGTCCCATTTTTCCCTCCAGATATTCCCCAGTACGGTCATCTAACCTTTTTGCAAAGACTTCTAATACTATCTAGACTGGACATAACGCCTGCCCATTGAAACCGATCGGTATGCAACCACGATTACAGTATGTGCTAAGATTTTCGGAAATACATTGATTTAAATGGGAAAATGACTTTTTTGAAAAATTAATTAAAAATACTAAAAAAATATTTTTTCCCTAAAACTTGGTACCGTTTGAAAGCTCATGATATGGAGATTTCGGTTCGGGCCGGGTTTTTTTACCGTTTTTTTTAATCGTAAACATTCTACAGAGGCTCAAAGTTAGGTCAAATTTCCTCGATTCTACGGGGTGTTCCACCGTTTCGGTACCCCGCTGAAACAACCTACATAGCTGTATATACTCAATTTTACGTAATCTATGTTATGATTAAAGTTATTTGTTTTGTGTGTCTCAATAATTTATCGCATAAATTTTTTTTTTTTGAGCTGTAACCATTCAAAAAAAATACAAAAAAACAATTTTATGAAACACCCTGTAGAAAATCGGTACCCCAACTGTAAGCCCCTGTAGAATGTTCCTCGTTCAAAAATCACATGTAAAACCGGCCCGAACCGAAATCTGCATATCATGAGCTTTCAAACGGTATCAAGTTTTATGGAAAAATATTTTTTTAGTATTTTTAATTAATTTTTCAAAAAAGTCATTTTCCCATTTAAATCAATGTATTTCTGAAAATCTTAGCACATACTGTAATCGTGGATGCGGCGTAGCCAGGCGCAACATGCGATTTTTGTCCCACTCCAGGTATTCACTTTCCCCGCCCTAAAATCGGCCTTATGTCCAGTCTAGATAGTATTAGAAGTCTTTGCCTTTTTGTTAGTTTCATTGCGGCAGTCTGATCTCTTATGACCCAGTGGTTCAACATGAACCAGACCAGGTCAACACCATATGATGTGTCTCCTCCACATAGTTTTCAAGCAGATTCTTCTTGGTGATTCCATCCTTTCGGTCACTCTCGAAAGCATGTCAGCTCTACCAGCTTTATGAGGAAGCTATAACTGTTGGTTTCCCCACGTCTATTTTAATTTCTTCCTCCGCTTTGTGCGTTACATCGAAGCTCTCTCTTCTACCTTTTTATTAATCTTCTTCCTGTCTTTTTTCGATAGTTTAAGTTTACCCATTATCATCCTAGTGAGCTCAATATCGATTTCCTCTTTCTCTCTTCCCCAATTTCTCTCTGTCCTTTTCCTCCCTCTCTCTACAATTACGATTTCCTCTACTTTTACAGGGTTAATTCATCATTGAGACTGTAGCAAAAGTTTGCACAGCTCCATTAAACAGAAAATTAAGATTCACATAAAAGACAGGGGATTTTAACTGATGATGCTCAAGAAGATCAAAAGGCCCAAGTATGGCTTTCATGCTACCTACCTATAGTTTTTATTCAATTTTAATTTTAATGACAGAATTGGCTATTATGATTAAGGACTCCTTTTTATCACAGTTATTTTTCCCTAATGTCCATGTTATTTAATGTCGTTTTAGAATGGTTATTTTTTCCTGTTGTGGGTTTTTTTTTTTTTTTTTTTTTTTTCGTAGTTAGATTTCGCGCTTGTTATTACTCAAAATTTTCTTCCCGTTACATTTACCTGTTTACGGGCAAATTCTCTCAATTTATCAATACTACTTAGGTCTTTTTCAGAACCTGCTCTTTCTTAAAATTTGCATGTTATAGTAGCTTTTCACTGAAGCTTTCCCGAAGAAATGCCAAAAAACCTAAATCGTTTCCGCTCGGAAGCACACAAAAATCAGAACGTACTTATAAGGTTGCTGCAAATGAACATTTTGAAACTGCTTTTATGGAAAAAACATTCTTGAACCCAAAGACAGTTTTTTTGAAATCAGTTTGAAATGACATCGACAATGTATACATCTTGGTTTGGTTTACTGCATTCCGCATGTATAATGAAAGGTATTTACTTCAACTTTTAATCTTAAATAAAAATGAGTTAAACATATTTTTTTCTCAGAAATGAAATTTTTCTCATTGTTTGATGCGAGCTTTCCTCCGTTGAACAATCATACCAATAACGTGAGTAAGACCTTTCTTCGGCCTGCTTGGTTTCTGCATGGAATGCTTAATGGAGCTGTCACAAACTTTTACTACGGGCTTATTAAAAGTTGATTGAGGGGTAAAACCCTATAAAAATAACGATTAGAGCATTAAAAAATCACGAAATCATCTCCTAAACTCACAAATGCTTTTAAACGCGAGACTGTAATGGCAGCCGGGGCTTGCGGCTGCGGTTTGCATTGGGTTTCCCTATCTTCAATCAGCGCCATCTACACAAGGTGTTCTCGCAACCCCACACAAGAAGAAGAAGCATACAATTGCCATTAGCTTTGTAATGAAAGCCGGGGCTTGCGGCTGCGGTTTGCATTGGGTTTCCCTATCTTCAATCAGCGCCATCTACACGAGGTGTTCTCGCAACCCCACACACGAAGAAGAAGCATGCAATTGCCATTAGCTTTGGGCGGCCTCGGCCACCATTACAGTCTCGTGTTTAAAAGCATCTCGTGAGTTTAGGAGTGGATTTTGTGATTTTTTAGTGCGCTAATCATTATTTTTACAGAGTTTTACCTCTCAATCAACTATAAATAAGCCTTTAGCAAAAGTTTGCAACAGCTCCATTTGGGTAAAATCCTTCAAGAAATAAGGCAAAAATGAGATACATAAATCAATTTACTAACAAGATACAAATGTAAAAAATTAAACCATAATTACATTATCTATTAGGTAGGTGAAATTAAATTGCCAAAACTTTCAAGAACCTAAAAATTAGAACTTAATCTCACAGGTTTGAGCTAGGCTGTTTAAGGAAAACTGTCTTATTTGGCTAGTTTATGCATTCAAAGAGTCTAAAACACATTAGCTGGGCAATTAAGAT